>JAUZSU010145249.1:0-15123 GCA_034780255.1 Parotocinclus maculicauda | reverse complement strand
CATCCCACCTCTTCATTCATTGATTCACCTCTCCACTTAATCAGATATACATTACAATTTTAACAGAAAGTGATTACATTTAGTTGATTGACTATGAAATCATATGAACATGTAATGAAACTTATTTTGTTTTTGGTCTAATCAGAACGAAATCATTTATCTTGATCCACCAATCACAGCATGTTACATTTTATTCAAAACTTCATGGTACAGATTATTCAAAAATCCTTTAGTGATATTTGTCTTGGATGGGCCATAACACAGTGGATAGGTGTACTGTGGTCAGACGAATCAGTATTTCAAATCCCTTTTTAAAGAAAAAAAGAAATAGACGCTGCATGCTCCAGAACAAATGCAAAATGCACCATCTAGACTATTATCAGCAACAAGTCTAAAAGCCAAGGTCTGTCCTGATATGGTATGTTGTGGCGTTTTCAAAGGTCATTTACACTTCTGTGATGGCAGCATTGATGCAGAATAGTACGTTAAGATTTTAGAGCAACATATGCTGCACTTCATCTTTTTCAGGGATGTCCATGAATTCAGCAAGACAATGCAAAACCACATGCTGCACACATTGCAATAGGCAAGGTTATGGAAGGGGAAGGTACCGGTACTGGACTGACCTACCTACCTGTCTCAAAAAGAGAATGTGTGGAGATTTTAAGACAAAAATGGGACAATGATGACCCTCATTAAGATGTATTTGGATAGAGAATGGGACAAAAGAACACATAAAACACTAAATCACTTGGTATCCTCTTTGCCAAATTGTCTTTTGAGTGTGGTAAATAGGAGTGGCAACATTACAAAGTGGCAAATGCTCTGAATGTTCTGCATGCCTTAAATACAGGAATAGATGTTTAATAACAAATGCAATGAAGTTGACCAGACAAAATATGAAATATACAGTATTATATTGGGTTCATACTGTCTGGAATTTAATAAAAGTCAAATGTAAGAAGCACTGTGTTTTTATATGCAATTTCCGAACTGCCATACTGTGGTTGAATATAAGTTATATAATATCAGTATAATTACCATGGTTAAAAGCTATTTTTACCTCTTGGCTTTTCTCATGTCCCACTCAGGTATCCTGATTTTGCTGTCCATTGCAGTTTTTCACCAGTCAGTGCTGGTCTTCTTGGCAAGTGATCACAGTATCCCTCTGCACTATGAACTCTCCTGGTCAGTGGCATGTGCAGGCTCAGCTGGAGCAATTCTACTTGTTGGGGGCTTTCTCTTCCTGTTGGTGTCCTTCCACACTAATCCTCTAAAGAACTGTATTAAACACCAAAGCAGCAACAGCTAAGGGACTGGCTGATGTTTACACTCTAACATAGGGAAGCAGCCTATACCAAAGTTGAAAGTGTAATAATTCGCTTAAGAAGTGACAGATAGAAAAATTTATAAAATCAAATTAATGTAAAGAAATGATGAAGCCCAAGGTTGCAGTGTAATGCATTAAGCACCTATTATATATATTGAATAGCTGATATTTTGGGCATTCTATGTAAAAAGAAATAACTGAGCTTAAGCTAGCCCACTTTAAAACAGACATTTACATCAATCTAATATACATCAGAGTGTTAGCTAAAATTTGCCAAGGCCTATTTCATTGCACACTCCAACTGTTCTACTGGTCGCCATTACACTGTGAGTAGAAAGTAGCATTTTGTATGCTAACTAGTCGTCTAGCTTTCTTGCTGGGCATATGAACTTTAAAACAGCCTGTGTAACATTCCACATCATTTTCAGTTATTTTTATTTTTTCTTTATCTTATCAGGTTTTCAAAATATTATTATTGCACCTAAATAATTACATACTTAGATAACAGGATAGAAATGCATGGTTTCACTATTTAAGTACACCATATTGCCAAAAGTTGGTAGACTCCCAAGAATAACATCTGAAACAAAGACGTTTTCCCCTGTGCTGCTTCTACATAATTCACACTGAAAGAGCATTGTAGATTTTGGAACTTAACTCTGGTCAGACAGTGATGTTGGACAATAAGTGGACTCTCTTATAGCATTCCAATTCATCTTAAAAGTGTCCGATGGAGTTAAGGTCATGATTCTGTAAAAGCCCACTTCTGCACTAGAGATTTTTTAGGAAACCAGAGCAGAAGGTTGGTGAATTGTTGGGGAAGTGTAAACTTGAAAATGTGGCTAAAATAACAGAGACAACATAAGTTCTTAAAGTAGATAAACAGAACAAAATTAACCAAATGAGACAAAATATTTCTTTATGGAGGACAATGATCCAAAATTAAATGTCTAAGTGGCAAAAGTGTGTGAAATTAGCAGTTAATTGGAGGTGAAATTAAATTGAAGTAAGATTAAAGTTTTCAATTATTGGGATGACAACCAGGTGTGACTGAGTAAATTTGACGGCTGTATTTAAAGACCAGGGATCTATCAAAATCTTTAAATCATGTATTTCTGGAAGTGTATCATAGCACAAACAAAAATAAATCTAAAAAAAAAGAGTTGGTGCTACAAAAGATTTAAAGCTATCTTTAGGTGTTAAAGAAGACCATTACTGTTACTCATTACTGTTACTCACATTTAATGTCTTCTCTCACATTTTCTAATATTAATGTGCATGAGTCCACCATCAGGAGAACACTTAACCACAATGGTGCTCATGGAAAGGTTGCAAGAAAAAAAAACATCGCTCTCTTAAAATAACATTTGGTTGCCCATGGACAACCCAGAGCCAGTTAGAAAAAAATGTTTTGTACAGATAAGCTTCAAAATGCAGCTTTAATCTAAATGAGAAGCATTGTGTCTTTAAAATTATACAAGCATATTAAATAATGAATTCACTTCCTTATCTGCTTGATCCTAGACAGGGTTGCAGGAGAGTCGGAGAGCCAGCAGCATAGGGCACAAGACAGCAACAACTCTAGACAGGCTGCCAGTCCATTGTAGGGCACAGTCACACACTCATATACACTAGCACACTTGGGACACTTCAGAGACACCAATTAGCCTAACACGCATGCCTTATTACCTCGTGAAAACCCATGCAGACAGAGAGGGCCCAGACCACTGCACCTGGGGATTGAGCCTAGGACCATCTCGTTTTGAGGCGACAGCGCTATGCAATTAGCCACCGTGCTGCCCATACCATCAAATTCTAATGAAGATGCATCTGTCTGTACTCTAATTATCATTATAAATCACAACCCTAAACACATGTTAATCTACCAAAATATGACTAAAGAAGACTGAAGTTAATGCTTTGGAAGGGTAAAGTAACCTACGTTTTTATCTCATTTGATCATTTGGGTCCTCTTTGTCTACTAGGATTTTTCTGAAAATCAGGTGATTTTTATGTCATTATTTACGCAGAAATACAGAAAATTCGAAAATTCGTTTGACAAAAAGTGTACCTACAAAACGTTGGACAAATATACATTGACAAAAACAAAATCAATGACAAAAGAAATGTCAGATTGCTGCAGAACTCGGCATGCAGTTATGCCTCAGTCAGATATGTAAATGATTACAGAAGTGTTCTGGTTAGACATTGGGTCTTGCCACAAGATTACATTCAAATTCTTCACTGCTGCTTGGTCCATATCTAGGTGCTTAGAAGAAGGAATTTTGTTGCGACAGAGACCAATATGTGTCCTGCTATTAGCAGCCAGCCACCATCACAATCTAGGTTGTTTGGAATCTTGCTTATCCTGTGGTCTCAAATACTGGTGTGAAGATCTTGAAGAGCCATTATAAATGACACTCAGTTACCGCAAACAGGGATACCTCTGTGTTTCCTAGTGTTGCCTCTCGTGGCAGGACATTTTTCAGCAGGGTAATGGGTTACAGTAGCATAACATACATACAGGGTTTCCCAGAAATGTCTCTGTCAGATTGCAACAATTCCTGCTTGGTCACAAGATTTATCGTCAATCAAGCATTTATGGCATCAGCTATAGCACCAGCCTTGGCAACATTTCATCTGTGGAGGATCTACAGGTCCAGCAGGAACATCATTGGGTGAACATCTATGGATATCATACGGAATCTGTATGCTTCCTTCTCCAAACGTATTTCAGCTCGTATCCAGGCTAGAGTCAACTCAACATTTCATTTGATTCAAATAGCTCCATGTTGTGATTGTACTTACATTTTACACTGTAATTAAATTAAGTTTACATATTGATATCTATTTTAGGTGTATACTTAAGTAGTTTATTACACACCTGTCTAAATACCTGTATGTAATGTAACTGTAAATGTGGTGAAGGAAGTAAGAATGGTGTTGGAACATGAAAGAAAAGTCATGGATGGAGACATATATTCATAAACACACAGTTTTGTATCTTTATTTTAAGCTGTTTAGGTTGGGAGAACATTTGCTTTATTTGATCAGATTGCAGCATTGTTTTTTAGTAAGTATGCATGCCAAGCTGTCAGTGCTGTGGATCAAAGCCCTAATAGTATACTAGCATACTAATAGGTTTAATAAACAATATCATTGTATACTGGCTGTCACACAAAAAATCTTAGTTCCACAGGAACCAAAAAGTCATATATACTGTTCAAGATCAAAATCTGCATTGGCATGAACAATTATTGTCAACATTAACTACTATATATGGTAAGTTCTACGTAAAAAATAAGATCTCATGTTTCAAACAAAGATCAAAGTTTCTTTTTGCAGCAATAACCAAAGGCTTGCTTTGTAAGGTATTAATGTAGCTATATAGATTTTTTAAATTACAGCTATGCGCCATTTAACAACCGCATTACGTTGTGTGAAACATCACCGAAACATGACCACACATTACCATGATCACGTTTATGCTACTGTAATGTAATTATATTACTTACAAAATTTATGAGATATTTCAAAATGAAATATCCCATAATGAAACAGTCTCTGTTTTTTATGAGCAGTATATTAAAAGCATTTTACAAGAAAACTGTATGAAAAATGATACATAAATGTATCAGCGACACTGCTGAAAACACGAGTGGAACGCTACCATCTACACTAATCTATTATAGATATCACTCCCTCAAGAAAGTACCATGGTAATGGAGCAACATGTAATATAAACATACTATAAACAAGCCCAAGAGGGAATGAATCCATTTGAAGAAATATTTAGAACAGTACCACATTTTAAACACTTTAAACCTTTCCAGCCTTTTCAATCTTTCCTTAATCCAGTGTGGTACTACTGGTAGACTGCACAGCGCTAGTCATGTTAGTCATCTCTTCTTGTGTCCGTATCCTAAAAGTGTACATGCACAACACAGATTGCAGTTTAGTTTCTACTTATGTTAGTTAATGCAAAGCAGAATAATGAGTTCAATTTAAAAAGTAAATAAAGAATCACATAAATTATTCTTATTGCAGTTACAATATACATGCTAAACCTTTTTTTAATTGACAAGCTGTTTATATTTGTTTATAGTTGCATAGTTGTTGTAATTATGGACGTGATTGGATGGTTGTTAAATGGCACTTACCTGTAGAATAATTTACCAAGACCAAACAGGCTAGGAATTGCTGTACAAGAGGTATTTGGCATATTTTCAACTTACCATTATGCTCAATTAATTATACCACCATGGTGACCTGTTACTGGGTCCTGGCAGTGTCGGGTCAGGTGCCACACAAGCATAATTAACCCTATCTGAGTGAATGGAGACAGGCAGAGGAGGCTCATCTCCTGGTGCTGCAACAGCATCCCCCACACAGCCCTAAGATGGACTTAAGTCCAGTTTAGGGAGCACTTTTTCCTGTGCCTAGTGAATTGTGGAATGATAAAATGCCAAATGCACCAACCAATAAAGCAAATAAACTTTGAAAAATCTGTACGTGGGCTCTATAGCTTTTGATTTAATATGACTAATTTGTGACAAACCCATATGCCCTTAGGGCAAAAAGTATTGGGGCACTAGTGGGAATGTTTGTATTGCAATTATCTTAAATGTAACCCAGTGTTTTTAATGTCAAATCTGAAATCAATATATTCAATTTATGTGAAAAGCAGAATCTGCTCTGCCCCCCTGATTTAAACCCCATCGAGCATTTATGGGGGCACTTGAAGGCAGGGGAAAGCCAAGCATTCAGTAACCTCACAAGATGATCTTTGGAATATTGTGAAATCATGCTGGGATCATTTCAAGGATCATCAGATTTTGCACAAACCCGTAGAGTGCATTACAGCAAAAAAGGGAGAACATGCCAAATGTCAACCAACTCTATAGAATATAGAAAATTATTGTTTTGCGAAGATTTGGCATTTTCCAGGAGTTGTTATGCGGATTATTTATTTACATAAAACCTTGTTTTAAAATAGAGAAATTGCAAAATAGCAGTATAGTCACTAGTGATTACTGACCTTTGTCAGCTCCTGTTTATGTTGCTCAGCTAGAGAATGCTATATTATAGTCTGATTAGCAGTCTGAGTTAATATTTACATCACATCGTTTATTATAAAAACTGAGTTCTGTATGCTTTTGCTGTATTATATGCAAATGATGTATGAAACCATGACTTTGTATCATACAGACAGATTCAACAGACCTAATTGTGTAGATACATATATAAATTTCACTCTAACAATTGAGTGGAAGCTCCTTTATCATTTTAATCCTGTTTGTATTCGTTTTCGTTTCAGTAATTTGCTTGGATGGATACATTGCACTTTCTGTTTTCTTGAGAATAAAATGTACCACACACAAGGAACGTCCTCAATCTTTTTTCCTGCCCCCTCTATTTTGATTCTCACTGGTGACAGAATTAGTGCAGGGATCATCTGAACGTATATTGCTGATGTGGACGGGAAATACTATCCAAGGATTTCAGCTATGTCTTCAAGCCTGTCCAGAGTGAGGAGAAACTGAAGACTACTTTTCTCCCTCCTTGTGGTTAGGCAGGTGTATCGTATACCATCCAGAGTAGAGACTTCTTTTTAACAAATATTTGCAATATAATATATATTCTATAAATATATAGAAAGTAAAAAGGTATATGCTGAAGAGAGTAAACCCTGCAGGTAGACATCTGAGCAAGCACCCTCGCTGTATATATAGCAATCTACTAGAAACAGCAAGATTCTGCTTCAGCTGTACCCATTTGTTTGTGAGCCTGGAATACAAGAGACAGACAGGCATGTTTGGTTTAGTCTCAAGCATCCAGATATTCCACAAAATTAGATCATATGTGTTTACTGTGTTCTACTAGGATACCTTACACTTATTATAATGGGTCAAAAGCAACGCTTGTACTTTTTCTCTTGCCCTAAAATTCCCTTGCCAGTGTTGCTGGCTTGGTGAAACAAAAGACAAAAGCACAAATGACACTGAACTTGTCTTAAACTTTTATATAGAAAAATTCGTGCAATACAGAGTTTTAGTCTATGACACATTTAGATAAAACATGTTCTTTTTGTGAGGGTATTCTATTCAATTCACACTACATATTTACAGTAGCTGACATGAATGCAGTCTGTGTTGTTGTTTTTTGCATTTCGTTAATGTTTTAAGTCCTCAAGTTGCAATACAGCTTTACGTTGATGCCTGTGGCGGAGTGTCCCATGTCAGACCCGGATTGCGAGGGGTCAGCATAACACTTGCACATGTACGATTAAACATGTGCACAGAACACTTGCACAATCTCTCAGTGGACGAAGCAAATAGGTCAAGGGTTTTAACTGGATCTGGTGCAGCACAGTGAAAGTTCATTGTGTGGGAGCATGGCCATAGGAATGCTGGCATGGTCATATGGCACAAGTGGAAAACACAAATGACACAAGTTCAACTCAAACAGTATATGAAACCCAGTAACCTAATATATTATATGCGAATGTCATACTATTTCTGCTCCTCTTATTAAATAAATGCCCCAGCCTAACCCTACTTGCTACTTCAAAGAAGATACACAACTTTGCAAATTTATAAACATACTCCTGATTACTTTGTTAGGTATATCTCTTTGCTTCTACTCGCACTGCCCATTTGATCAGTTTCACTTATCATATGAATGCACAACTACAGTCTGCACTTTTTCTCTAAATACTTTTTAATATTATTTCCTTATATTCTGTTCTCTAATGGTCAGCACAGATCAGGTACTATTTCAGAGCTGGATCATAAATGTCACTGATAATGATAATGATAATGATGTCTTAGTGTGTGCATGTGGTATGAGTGCTGGTATGAGTGAGATCAGAAACAGCAGTGTTGCTGGAGTAAACAGCAGATACTTAAACAGAGAGTCTGTTAGATATAATCTACCACATTGCTTCACCTTGTATATGTTAAGACGGAGACAATAGCTCATCTTTTGTTGAACTGTTCATGTTAGTCATCCTCGAATCCTTCATCCAATCATTCTATTTCTAGTCCAGCAGCACTGCTGTGTCTGAGCCACTCGTATCAGAACAACACGCACTAATGTACCACCACATCAGTTTCACTGCAGTGCTGATAATATTACTAATATAGTCCTGTCCATTGGAGAACTGTGTAAAGAGGGGCAAACAAAGTATATGGATAAACAGATGGACTACAGTGTGTAATTATAGATCTACATAGTGCTTCTATATGGTAAGCGGAACTGATCAAATAGACAATGAGTGTGTAAACAAAGCTTTACCAAACAAAGCCACCAGTTTTATTTAAGTTACTTTACAATATATGATTCTAAAGGATCATCTAGGAATCTCTCTATATATTTTCCTCTCTGATGTAGTCAGTGTTCCTGGTAATGCCCCAAAAGACAGATTTTCAATCATTTCTACTTTTACAACCCCCTGTGACAGTAACAAAAATAATGTATACATGGCAAGTTCATATCAAAATTATTTTCATTTCGGCAAAAACCAACTGGAAGACAGCTGAGAATAATTACTAAATAATTAGTAAACCGTGTGTTATTAAATGGTAGAAAATAAATCCAGTCTAAAAATAAATAAGATGCTTTATATAAATTTGTAATGCTAGCTATAATAATACTAATGCTACTACTACTAATAACAATAATAATAATAACTCACTCTTTCGTAAATATATTATAGACACTCATGCGTTTGCAGTTTCACCACACAGGAATCACAGTTGACTTTTCTGGAAATGAAAAAAAAAAATGTAAACAAGTTTTTCCCTACATTAAAAGCTATCAGTCATTTAAGATTTGCAACAACAACAATTGTAGGAATGCACTACCACTCTCTTCAATCTCAGTGATAAAAAGGTTAAGCTTCACAGTATCCAATAATCTTTATTTACAAGAAATGAAATGCTATAAAACGGCATTATTCAATGAAAAGTGGAAATTTGCTTTAGTACTATGAGTTGTTTAGCACTGGTAAAATCTTTGTTTGAGACTAATCTTGCTGTGACATGAAATACTACAATCCAAAACAGGATAAGAATAAATAAACAATTTATCCCTATTTTTCTCTCGCTCCTCTTCTTTTAGCACCCTCCATCTAGTTTGTAACATTTAGGTTCCACAATTTGTTTTGTCCTTGTCCTTTCTTACACAGGTGTAGTTTTCCTGTTTAGTGTGTTGGAGTTGCTTTCCGGCTTAGTCAGCCTGTCGAGTGTGCCCATTCCTCTCTCTCTTTCCACGGTTGAGGAAGAGAATTGTGGAGGCTGCGATGTTGGTGCTGAGTTTCCACTGGATGTGTTCTGCACCACTGCCGGATTATGTGACTTAAGAGATGGCAGTGTACCACTCATCATCATGGCTGCCGATCCTGTGACACTTTCTTTGGGAAAGCAGTTGTGCAACTGGTAGAGCGTGGCACGGTCGACGGTGCCATAAAGAGGTGGAGCCCCCATAGCCCCCAGTGCACTTACTTTAGGGTTTTGTGAAAGTGTGTAGAGTGAGATGTCGCCTCCGGGTAGGGCCGAATGTGAGCGTGAATGTGAGTGTGGATTGGGCAGTGTGGACACAGAGACAGGCCCCTGAGAGAGTAGCGCTGAGGGCGGGAGGCCAAAGCTTTTGCTTCCTGGGGGGCCCGCAGCTGGCGAGGGGTCCCGTGAGCCTCTTGATGGTTCTGTGGAGCGTGAGCTAGACCGTGATGAGCGACGACGGAAACGGTAACTGGGCAGACGCAGCACCGCATGAGTTGTGCTCTTGAAGATGTCAGTACGCGAGCGGCAGCGCAGCTCCTTGTTCTTCTCTATGTAGATGTTAACGGCCAGCACACCCACCATCTCAGCCAGGATAAAAGACAGACCGCCAAAGTAGAAAGACCAGCCGTAGGAGTACTGCCATTTTTTATCCTCATCTTTCTTTGGAGAGATGTCACCCAGTGCTGCCGAGATGTATACAATTACTCCAATAATGTTGCTCAAACCTGCAGGAACATGCATCGACAGGGTTTAAGAGGTTTATTCTGTCCTTCATTTATCTACACATACTAAACACTTGGCTTTTGGGTCACCAGTCTAATTATGCAAATCTATCACTGCATGACCCAGGTTTGAATCACGCGGGGGAATTGCAATGCAACGCCACACTGTGAACTTCTGGAGCCCTCTGTGACCCAGACCAGGACATTACAGACACTAAGAATGCTCCTTTATGACTTAAATCACATATAGATGAGAATTAAGTAGCACAAAATATTGACAGGCAATCAATGGTGCAACAGCAATTTGCTAACCCGCCACTTTGTTGACCCAGTTTTGAGTCCTGAAGTGAGTGTTCATTCTGGATTTTGATTTAGTTTTATTCTTAGACCTTTGACTAAACTTCACTTTTGACAAAAATTCACATAGTCTCATTTTAGCATTTAATTGTTGATAGTTTTAGTTCAGTAAAAACTAAAAACATTTTAGTCAGTCTTAGTCAATTTGTGCATTTTTACTATTTTAGGTATTATTTATTACTACACTTCATAAACAACAGCTTAAAAGCCACGTTAAACTTAATTTTTATCAAACATCATGGGGCAGTATGACTGTTTTTGGAGTATGTTTTTCTCCAAATACATTTTCTGTTTATTTAATTTTAACATGCTTGCAAATTTACTGAGATGACAATTTGGCTAATTAAACAGCGCAGTCAGTGCAATGTGCTTTCACTAACTTGTGCTTAAAGTGGCTTCACACTGCTAATGTTTAGTTTAGTTACATGACTGATTCAGCAGTGTTTTAAATGCTATAAGGGAGGGTAGGACTTGCTCAAGTCTGAGACAATTGAGAACAAAGTTAAACTGCTACTACAAGTACCCAATGTGAGCCGAAAGCTAATGGTAATGGTAATGGACTGCACATGCGCCTTATCAACATTAAACATCACTAAGAACGATGCACTAAACATAAACTAAAGTCAAACATTAAATTATATTTTGTGTGCACAACCTGGCTTGATAAATATTTCGTGCTTCACAATTGTGTGTGTGTGTGTGTTATCTGTGTGTATGAGAGTGTGTGGTTGCTAATGAATATTGTGTAGCATTCAAGCTCTGGATATATGATCATTTTAATAGGGCTTTCAAACATTTCAGCATTTAGGCATTATCTGAATGCATTTAAGCATTCAAACTGAATTACACACAGACAGTGTGTGTGTGTGTGTGTGTGTGTGTGTGTGTGTGTGTGTGTGTGTATGTGTGTGTCTTAGTTGGGGTGAGAGGTCCATTTATCAGTCTTTAACATTATCCTTCAGTTTTTATTTGTTCACAAATAGTCATATTAGTTTTTTTTAATTCTGGTCTTGTTTATGTTGTGAAATATAGGTCATCAATGATTATATTTAGTCACTGCTTTTGTTATCAAAATTAACACTGCTGTGGTGCCTTGCAAAAGTGTGATTTGATTACAGGAAGGACATCATGCGGTTACAGAGGCATGTTACTGCATTTGGCATAGAAAGAACAATCCCTTTAATTGTGCCTTTAATTGTGTAACCAAATTTACTATTTAATTTATCTGTAGTTGGATTTTCTTTGCAATCAAGTGCACTCATTTTTTAGACTTTATATAAACATCAAATCAAGTCAGTGAGGAAGGGAATATAAAACCTGCAGCGACAAACAAAATGCCAGCTCCCAAGATGATGTTTCTCTTGCTCTTGTAGAAGCGACTGGCAGCAATGCACACTCCTCCCATTAGCAACAATATAGCACTGAGGATGGGGAAGATATTTGAGGCTCTGACCACACCTATAAAGAAAGAGAGATGCGAGATGAAGAGTTTGAAACAAAAGACCAGTATTTTAATGGATAATGGATCATTAGAGATAGACAAGCTGGGCAAAAACCAAGGGCAAAGGCGGAATCACATCCCAGTTCCCTACTGAACAGGAAAATGAAAATGTTAATTATTCTGGTGCATCTGTTTAATTAAATTACGACTTTTCCTCCAGAGTCCAGAATCCCAACTGGGAGCAGTTTTATTGGCACAGCTGAAGGTAATGCCATCCAAATATCAATCGAATGATTGAAATGGAATGGTGTTTTTGCATTTGTGCATTTGAAAACACAAGCCACAGCAATAAATAGCCTTTTTTGCATTTGCAGTACTTAGTGATACATCTGAAATGGAGAGTTGACTATGCAAATGCACATGATGTGTTATAGAGCATTTAAAAGATCCACCTGAGTACTATACCAGCAAGTAAAGGAGAGTCTCTTACGTAAGACATATTCTGCTCCATCATGGTCAAAATCGGCATCCTCAGGAAAGTGGTTGATCTGAGAACACACCCCTCTCTTCACACCTGTGTGTTAGAGCGCAGATGTTAAGCAGCATTTTTTTTCACACATGCTGATATTCACTCACCGACCACTTATTAGGTACACCTTCTTGTTTCACTCATCATCCATTTTATCAGTTCCACTAACACAAACAGAACACTATGTAGTTCTAAAATTACAGACTGGTTCTCTACATACTGTAGCATCATTGTGGAATAACCAGGCTGAGACCAATGGACTTGGCTCATTATGCTGTTTATTAAACATCGGTACTACAAAAAAAAATACCAGCCCTGATAAGAGCTTTTAAACAGTAGTGCTTAAAACACAACAGGCAGCTTGCCAACACATAAAAACTGGACACATACACAGGGATGGTAACTTTCCACAATCCCCCATACATGCAGCACACATGCCCACTCACACATACACGCCCACAAAACACACAGACGGCACATACCCAACTAATAATACCAGTGAGTAACACGCAATGTTTGCTGGACTCGGAATGGCCCACTCTTGGCGATGGCCAATGCTACATTACTTTGTTCCCTTTTACTCTGTTAAACACTATGTTCCATCACTGTCAACTTTTAGTCACCGCTACCATATTGTCTCACCTTGCAGTTATCAGAGATAGCAGCTCATCTGATCATCACCCTCAGTGTTTGTCATCATAAAAACCTTTATTAGTGCTCACTGGATGCTGCCTACAATATGCTGGTGGTTAGACATTTTAGGTAGGGGGACTATTTCTGTGTCATCCCAGCACAACACACACTAACCATCATTAGTAGCATTGCAGTGCTGCAAATGATCCACCACCCAAATAGTACCTGATCTGTGGGGGTCCTGTCCATTGGAAAACAGATTAAATGGTACTAACAAAGTAAGTAGAGAAATAGATTACACTCTGTAATTGTAAAACTTCAGAGTGCATCTATATGGTAAGTGGTACTGATAAAATGGACAATGGGTGTAGTAACAAGGAGGTATCATTAATAAAGTGAATTATTAGTCTGTTTTTAGCTATCTAATGCAAAGTGCTGTAGTGCAAGGTCATTGAGATGATTTTAATGGCTGATTTAGACTGCACTCCACAGTCCAGGCGAAACAATAAGTAGAAAGCACATATTAGTTGCTATTTGGTTGCAGAGCACTATAAAACAAACCCAAACAACAGAGCTGATATGACCAGCTCCTCCCAGACAACAATAGTATTTGTCTTTAGCTTAGAATTTATGCTATATTAAAAATATATATTAGATGCTGGAAAATTGTAATATACAATATATTTGAATGAATAAAACAAATTATCATTATTTATCAATATATAAACTGATAATTTAGGTTGAATGCTTAAATGCATTCAGATAATGCCTAAATGCTGAAATGTTTAAAAGCCCTATTAAAATGATCATATATCCAGAGCTTGAATGCTGCACAATATTCATTAGCAACCACACGCTCTCATACACACACAGATTAGTGTGAAGAGAGCCCTGGAGTCATGCAGGCAGTTGGATAGCTACCCGCTCAAGTGTTGGGGGCCTACTGCTGACACAGACTGATGCATTGTGATGGCAGCGTGACTGGTGGTGTTGGATGGAGTGAGGGTGTGATGGGGAGACGGGACACACGTGGTGAGAGAGATGGACAGATCTGAGGGAAGACCTCGGATTCGTTTCATGGCTGATTGTCTTTTTATACTTTCCTCATGGACATTAGTCTGTAAGAAAGAAATAGGAGGAACAAAAGGGAAAGGAGTTAGACTGGAGAGATTTGGATTCTGTTTTGGCATTTGGTTATGAACCTGTCAGCACTTTTGAGCCAGCGTCTCTATTTCTGATTCATGGGCGAAACAATGTCATCTACACAGTGCAAAGTATAGTCTTCTCCATATCACAAAATCAACCACTGGAAATCGTCGCTGTGTTTTCTGACCTTACAGATATTCCTCTGGGATCCTCTGGAAAAGCTAGACACATATGATAGTATCTAATACACTCAAATCCTCAGCCCAACAGTGTTAATCAGAAACGCTGTGGAGACAAGAGTGCTCAAAAAGTTACATATTTTTCTAAATGACTAAAGTCATTGGTTTCAAACAGGTTTGTCTATGTCTTATCATCCCAATGTCATGGTAAAGAATGTGTATAAGTGGTGGTATTCATTATGCAGACTCAATATGCGTCCTCTTTTCACTTTACCTACTCTCAGAGGCACTGTTACACAGCATCCATCTTTGCTCCAAACCCTGGAGACATAGAGGATTACTTGACCTCTAAACTGTTTCATACTCTACATTCAGCACTATATCCACCCGAAGGGGGAGGGGAGTCAAGAGACAGAAAGAACAAACGATACAGTGCGAAATGCAGAAAGGAATAGAGAAAAAGAAAGAAAAACGTGGCCGTACAGTATTCAAGATCTTGTGGCG
>JAUZSU010145238.1:0-15123 GCA_034780255.1 Parotocinclus maculicauda | reverse complement strand
CAATTTGGAATAAGGCTGTAACGTAACAAAATGTGGAAAAAGTGAAGCGCTGTGAATACTTTCCAGATGCACTGTATATTTTGGACCCTACTAAAAGTCATTATAAAGCAGTATGGAGATTAAAAGTGCACATGTGCATGCAATCAAAATGAACAAAGCACAAATGAGACCCAAAGGACTTTCTCTATATCTGCTGCCATAGCTGTTGAACCTATATTTCATATGTGTTCAAACCTGTTCAAGCATGTTTGTTGCATATAGAGAGAATCAATGAATGTGTTGGTTGAAAGAAAGAGATAGGAGAGAGATATGAAGGGGGAGAGGGAGAGAAAAAACATTGGACTCCATCTGAGGAAATGGTTCTTAGGCTATATAATATGTTTAGCACCTCTGCACTTTGTCACACTGCACTGGCATTTTTAACATATCTTAGTATATTTTGCACCTTATCCCCAACTAACCCCAATGTCTGACCAGCATCTTCCTCCAAATGGCATTGCATCTTAAATAATCCTGCACCCATTCTTGTCCTCTGTAATCCACAGTATCTCACAAAAATGAGTACACTCACATTTTTGAAACTATTTTATTATAACTTTTCATGGGACAAAACAAATTTACACAGTTATACAAGCTGTAGACTGACTACTTTACGTTGTATCAAAGTGTTATATCTTAACTGTCTCATGAAAATATATAATAAAATAGTTTAAAAATGTGAGAGTTGTACTCACTTTTGTGAGATACTCGATAAACAATCAACTAGACTTGTCATTCACATGTTTGCACTGTATTACCGAGGCTCTTTCTCTCAAGTTCAATACTTCAAAACATTGATTTGTTTCTATCTGTTTGTTTCTATCTTTGAATTTTCTTTAAAATGGCTACATGAAAATGTTAAAGATCTTGTGGATATCCTTGCATCAAGTGTACAATAACTTACAATAGCAAAACCAGCATCTTGCTTGCCTAATTAGGTAAATGGGTTGGACTCAGGTGGAGTCGAATACTAGCAATTGATAATATATTTCCAGTAAAAATGGATTAAATAAATCACACTCTGATGAAACCAAGAAACGAGGACAAGCCCTTTGATGTTCAATATTACAATGCTGCTAGGGGTCCAAGGCTAGTGGACAAAAAGGAGGGGAGGAGGGCAGCCATCTCACATATTGAAATGTCATGCTGGTGGTCATGGCATGATTTATTCCCTGCTAGTGCCTTGATTTTACAGAAAAAGGGCACTCCTTTTTGTCGTGGAAAAGATACTGAAACACCTATTAGAGGTACAGTATCTCACAAAAGTGAGTACACCCCTGAACATTTTTGTAAATATTTTATTATATCTTGTCATGGAACACGACTGAATATATAACACCTTGATACAACGTAAAGTAGTCAGTATACAGCTTGTAAAACAGTTTTCTGTGGCCTCAAAATAACTCAACAAACAGCCATTAATGTCTAAACTGCTGACATCAAAAGTGAGTACACCCCTAAGAGAAAATGGCCAAACTGTACCCAATTAGCCATTTTCCTCCCTGGTATCATGTGAATCGTTAGTGTTACAAAGCCTCAGATGTGAATGGAGAGCAGTTGTGTTAAATTGGGTGTTATCACATACTCACTCAACAGAGCAAAGAGGTTGGTGTTTGAAAATAGACCTAAGAGTGCTGAAGAGGTTAAAGGGGTGGGGGGTTAGCCTGTCAGTGCTCAGACTATACGCCACACACAGTATTAAACTGGTCTGCATGGCTGTCGTCCCAGAAGGAAGACTCTTCTAAAGATGATGCACCAAAAAGACCCCAAACAGTTTGCTGAAGACAAGCAGAGTAATGCTATGGATTACTGGAACCCTGTCCTGTGGTCTGATGAGACAAAGATAAACTTGTTTGGTTCGGTTGGTGTCAAGCGTGTGTGGCAGCAACCAGGTAAGGACTACAAAGACAAGTATGTCTTGCCCACAGTCAAGCATGGTGGTGGGAATATCATGATTTGGGGATGCATGAGTGCAGCTGGCTGTGGGGAGCCATGAATACCAACATGTACTGTGACATTTTGTTTACAAAAATGTGAGGGAGGGTACTTTTGTACTTTTGGGTAGTTTTGTAAGCTACTGTATATTTCCAGTCGGGTCATTCAAATTCCAACAGGATAGAGATTTAATTATATTTAGTGCATACCAGTATGCAATAAGTATCATATTACAGTTTTTAAGCCTTACAAATAATTCAAAACACGAGAGATCATTACTTCTTAAAAGTGCCTTCAAGAATTAAGCAAACTTGTCAATGGTAAAGTCACCATAGGGTGGATCAGAATGAATTATAATGCTCGATAATGCTATAGTAACTTGTGATTTCCGGTACTGACTAGAGGATGATAAGGCTCTCCTGCTGATTCCTACTTCCTCCCAGGATTACTGAGTTTTCCTAATTATCCGTTGTTGTCTTTTGCTTGCTCTCCCTGGAATAAGGTACTGATGCTAGTAAAGATGTTTTATATCATAAAACCCCAAATCAGCAAATGCTGTGACAGTATGGGAAATGCTTATGAAACACAGTGTTTCTTACATTTACTTTGATGAATGAAACTGAAATATTTCTTTTTATTTTGTCTGGTCAAATTCATTTTATTTGTTAGTAAAAGTCCATTTCTGCATTTCAGGCCTACAACACGTTCAAAAAAAGTTGGGATGAAGGCAATTTAGAGCTAGTAATGCATAAAAAACTAAATATTGATTTCAAACAGGTAAAGTCAACAGGTGATTATAATCATGATTTGGTACAAAAGCATCCAGCAACGGGTGAATATCTGATGAGCAAAGTTGACCAGAGGATCTCCAGTGTGTCAACAAAAGCGTAACCAACTTACTATTAAAAAATGTAACAAAACAAAGAAAATATTAAAAGGGATTTGCATGTTTTCCTTCTACAGTAATTAATGGCCACATTACAAAGTGGTTAATGCTCTATCTTCCCACCTTTGTTTAGAATTTGTTTCAGGCCTGAATTACAAACAAAACATGAAATATTTCAGTTTCATATTGTCTGCAATAAAATAAAAGTCCAGGTAAATGTTGGAAACACTTTGTGTTTTTATATGTATTTTCCATACAAATGTGCAAACATTATTTTGCACAAAAAGAGATTTAACTTTCAGTCAGCATAGTACCACCCTATATGGATTTTAAAAATGTTTTTAAAGAGAAATTAATTGTTCAGACAAGGGTCGAAAGGTGAAAATTATAAGCACAGCGGTTGTACCAGGTTCTCTGTCCTTTTACAGAAACTAAAAATATAGTAGGAAAATATTAGATTTAAACATAAAATATACTGCTAACAAAAATTTGGGGGTATTTCTAAATGAAATATACCATAATGAAATATCCCCTAATTTTAGTGAGCAGTGCGTATATCATGTTCCAGTATGCAAATGCAGGTGTAGAGAAGAACAATGGAATATGTGAAGCCTTGTTTGCCAGTGGTGTGGGGTTTGGGTATTTACCATTTACATATACATATACTCTGGTTTTGTGATAGATGGAAACCTCTTGAGATTTGAACTAGTTTTTCTTGCCATATGTTTTTCTCACAGTTTTATGTTTATGTCTCCCAGTTTTATTTAGGGGAAATCAGTAACGTGCAAATACTTGTCATCTGTAAAAACAAATCAATGTCACTAAATAGAGAAGTGTAAGATACCCATCTTCATGCAAGGACAGTATGACAGAAATTACATGTTTTGCACTGTGTCAAGTAATTTAATGTGTAATATAGGAATCTGTTATTCTTAACAAGTTTTTATGGCTTTGTCTCAAGTGTTTGAGTATTATCAAGGTTCCTGGATTCATCTCGAATGACTAAAGTTTTAGCAACTAGAACAATCACCCACATATATAGTGTACAGTATGCTGCTGCAATTTAAAGTAATTTGAATTTGGTACCCAGGTGTCTCTATATGAGTCAGCTGTCACTATGAAGACACTCTGATCAGCAGCTTAGAACATCTGTGTTCTGATCAGTGGGGCAGAAAATAGGGGACTAAGGCCCCTAATTCCTTCTGTCAGTACCAGTGAGAGACTTAAACTCCAGCGTGATAAAATTGCCTTCTCTGAACAGCATCTGTGAGTGAAACTGGCAACACCAGGGACCTGTTAATATCTGGTTTGATTTTAATAGTTTTTAACAGTCCAAAAACTGCAATGACATTTATTCTAAAAGCACATAGGGGATACATTCAAGTATAGCAATTCCTTTTATTATATTATCTAAAGGCTAAATTAATTTGTCAATCACACTGTCTGTAGGTCACATTGAGAATTGCTCTTTTCTCTTCATTTGTTGTCTCCAATAATATCTTCTTACACTCATTATAACTTGATACTTTTAAATAGTAACACCTTTTGGGTTTCTGTTCATGGATAACAAAATAAATAAAGTATTAGAGGTAATAGGTAAATGAACTTTGAAAGAAATAAAAGAAACCTGAGAAAGCTATATTGAAATGCATTATAGAAATTACAGCATTAGTGATACAGACCTAGTTGAATGCATGATTCCTTTTAAAGTTGCTGCCTTTCTTCATTTAGAACATATGGCATTCTCATGGAATTAAAGATTTAGTATATATCATACAGTATATAGTATACTATATATTGAATACTGTGGAATATGAATAATTTAATATTCCATAGTAATATGGAATATTGTTCACATGAAATAATCACAAATAGCTAAAATAATTACAATTGAGTGATTATGTAAGAATTTTGACAGGCCACTAAGACAGCCACACAATGTGAGCATTATATAATAGTGCAGATCTGCTTCTGTGGAGGTGACTAAAGCAGCACAGTGCCATGGCAATGGCTGTAGCCCTCAGATAGCCAACAAAGCACCTGAGCCCACTTCCTACAGACTGCAGAACTTTGATTTGCCTCAGTTGCCACATGGCCTTTTATAGGTGTTTCACGCTGTCTCTGGATTTTGAAATTCTGGCTCTTAGTGAGGAACAGACTGACCCAAACAAGGCTCATGTGGCTGTCAGGATATGGAATGGGCAATTATCTGCAGGATGATTATCAGTCTTTGTAAAACTGGACAAACTATATGTATGTATGGTTAATGGGTAATATATAATAAGTAGAACATACATACAAAACATACACGCATGTATTTGCTCGCTAGTCACTTAGGTACACCTCCTTGTTTTTTTACGTGTTACGGGGTCAGTAGTCTTTAATGGTCAGGACCCCAACAGGATCACCACAAATCAGGTGTAATGTGGGTGGTGGATCATTCTCAACCCTGCAGTGACACTGAAGCAGTGGTGTCTAAGGGATCAGAGATTATTAAGATATTAAGTAAACCAAATAAACAAACAAGCAAAACCTGTTGACCTCACCTGTTTTATATCACGCCTGGTATACTATTTTATATCACACTGATATACTAACACAGAATACTTATCTTAATTAAAAATCATGTCAAATTGTTGCCTATTTGTGTTTGTACTCCCTGGGTCAGATGTAATTAAGGGAATCCCATGTACACATGGCAATGTATTCATCCCTGCACCACTGGGCCTGCACAGTGACAAACACACCTACAGTATATAGTAGAGGTTGCTTAAAATATGCTCTCTGTTCTACGATGTGTTTCCCTTTCCTTTCAAACTACTCTATATACTCTTTCAAATTTGATTTTTTTTCATCAAGCACATACACCTGGAAATACTGTTATAATCTATGCCTCTAATTGTACAGCACAGCATGCAGCTCCAATGTTTGACTCACCTAAATATACTGCTCACAAAAATTAGGCAATATTTCACTTTGAATGTTTCTGTGAGCAGTGTAGGTTCCATCGCAGCAAAGGCTCAGTCATTCTGATTGATCTAGTCTGTTGAAATGTAAACACTGCGATCAGTAATGACAGCTTGTTCTGTGCGTCTCTGCTGGCTCCTAGTGGCCAAGATTCACCACGTTTTCTGTGTGAAATTGAGCTAAATAACCAAACATATACAATTTCAACAAACTCAATTTGATTAAAAGGTTACTTTAAGCTAAAGTCAGCAGTTAAGCTGAATGTACATTTCTATCTGCTCTTGAGTGATATAGAAAATTATAAAACAGCAACAACATATTTTAAGAGTTTTTCTAAAGTTTATTATGCTTTTTGAAAATGGACTGAATGACCAAATATACAACCTAGAGAGAGAGGCCATAGTTTCTCAGCATCCGACCAACATTTAAAGTAAAATGATGTTATATAAATTACTAGAATTATACAAATTTGAGAACTTGTTAAATTATTTACCCTTTACATCGGTAATTCCTAGCTTTGTAATATTTTATTTAATGATTCTAGTAAGTAGCTTTCATTCATAACTAAGCATGATTACTGAGGAAACTGGAACAGCATGCATAGTTACAATTTGATTACTAAAGCAATAGCATTCTGTGAAAGTGGATGTGGTTGCTGTGCCTGCCTAATCAGAATCTGCCCCCTCCATTCACACACTCAGATACACACACCTTTCCACACACGGATGACTATGGAACATGGCTCCCTCTGAGAGTGTCGTGGCTGGATGTGACATTTAAAACAGGCTCCCCTTTCTACCTGCTGTTTAGCAATACTATCACTGTTGCTAGCGCTTGGAGACTTGCTTGATGTAGCTGCAAAAAATATTGGTAAGGATTTCTGCATTAATTATGCAAATGTGGCCTGGTCTTTATTGAAGACAGTTTACACATTCTTCCTAAACAAATAACACACATTACTGTGCCAATGGCCACTCCTAGGAGTGTAACATGAATTGTTAAACGTTTTAATTTGCTTTCATACTCACTTAATCCAAATCAAGACTGTAAGTCAAAGCAGAGTAATGGTGCCCTCAGGAGCATAACACAGCATTCACTGGGCACAG
This sequence comes from Parotocinclus maculicauda, assembly GCA_034780255.1. NCBI lineage: Eukaryota > Metazoa > Chordata > Actinopteri > Siluriformes > Loricariidae > Parotocinclus > Parotocinclus maculicauda. The sequence goes on along the minus strand of JAUZSU010145238.1, from coordinate 8,190 downwards.
GCAGATATATACCATATACCTGAGTACTGTAAACACACCACCGACTTTCCCAGTATTTACATCCAGGTCTTCAGTAAGTCCATACTGATCAGGATGGGTCTTTCTAGCCTTGGGGGTTGTAGAATAGTAGTTGTATGCTCTGGATGAAACTTCTTATGCTTGCTTTTCTTGTTGCATCTTTAGCAGCAAGCTCGTAATAGTTATGTAGCAAATGTAGCTATGTTAACAGTCTATGTAATAGCAATGTTGAAAGTTTTTGTTGATTATCTTCGAATATCTTCTCTCCTTGTGGCTGACGTGTTTGGATCTGCTTTCTCCTTAGGTGTTGAATCTCTTCTTGGCTCTGCTGCTCAGCTCTTTCAGTGCAGAAAACCTATCTGCACCAGACGAGGATGGGGAGATGAACAACCTGCAAATTGCCATTGCTCGCATACAGAGAGGAATCCGATGGCTGCGCCGGGCGCTGTGTGACTTCTTCAATGGTAACTTTAAGCGACGGCGGCAAAAGGCGAAGGAGGCAAAGGCCATGCTGAAGCTGAAACGCCTCAGTCAGCAAGCACAAAAGGCTGAGGGAAATGGCACGGTTGGAATTATTGACCGTACTGGAGAGAAGTGTCCCTCCACTGATGATAGCTACATGACCAACCCCAATTTAACCATCAGTGTGCCTATTGCACCTGGAGAGTCTGATGTGGAGTTCCCTGAGGAGGAAGATGAGGAAGACGAAGGTAGCGATAGCTCTGATGAGGAGAGGGAGGCAGAAACCAAGCCGGTGAGTTACATAAGATGCATTGGGTGTTGGTCACTGTGCACTGGCATTTATGAAGGCAGTATACAAATGGCTAGTATTCATTATTCTTACTGTAGGTCCTCATATGTATATGTCAAGGTCTGGATCTCTCTGATTATGTCATTCCATGGTTATGTATTGTTATGTATTGTATGGCACTTGAAGTGCTCAGTACAGCAAGTAGGGATGTTAACTCCAGAAATAAGCCAAACATTCTAATTAAGCGCTTCCTGTGCCAAATTTTAATCAGACTAATTTATTAATCGTCTCTTCACCATGTGGTTCATGCACACTGAGTGTACTTGACATACTAACATACTGCACACAGGTGAGAGCCACTTTAGATTACAACTCCATAGCACTAGGATGTCTGGTGCCAGTGAAAGTGGTTTTGAATTTATTTTAAGTGTGAATGTTTGGGGCAGCATGGTGGCATAAGTGGTTAGTGCTGTTGTCTGGCATCTTTCTTTTTTGATTTTTAGTCCAGGCTCCAGCTGTGTGGAATTTGCATGTTCTTCCCATGTGTGTAGGTTTTCTGTGTCTACTGTTCCTCCCACATTACAAGCAAATGGTATCTGATCTGTCCCAGTGTAAATGAGAGGGGGAGAGTTTGGTGTGGATTGGCAACCTGTCTCGGTTTGGGTTATCCCTTCTGCCCTGTTTTGTTAGTTAGACACAATGCTGAATTCGGTTTAGCAGGTACAAAATTAATAAATAAGGATAAGCTCTAACTTTTATTGATATTTGGAAGTTGTCTGTTGCATCCTTAACTTGTGTTTCCAATGTTTGTTTGCATTATTACTCAAAATAATAAACTGGGTACCTATTTAACAACAGTATCACCAGCCTGGTATGCAGCAGAACTAATTCTGTTAAATCTACTGTCGATTGCTATCGTTCATATCCAGCCTATGCTCTTGAAATGAATTTGATGTTACTTAAACATCACATCACAGCTTTTCCTTCATTTCCATTCGTTAACAAACCACTGTGGAGCAGACAAACCATAAATGCCCACCTGATCTCTGTTTGACTAACATGATATTGACTGATATACTATCAACAGGTCAGGTTTCCATGATTTTAGTATATTGCTTTTTGGCCACCTGCTTCATGGATAATAATCAGCTCAAGAAACAGGATAGTGCCATATTGTTGTATTTGTTGGTTCTCTCTGATTATTTCAAAGACAAACATTTATAAGAATGTGGGCATATTAAATCCCTTTGAGTCCATCTACATATCTATTTAAAATGTGATTTGATTTCTGCTACTTAATTTGTCTTTGATATATTCTTTCAGAGTGCCATTGTCATTTTTTAAGCAAATCACAGAAACTTGAGAAGTAAACTTGATGTTACCGACGAAAAATTTTAATTACTGTGTTTTATTTTGGCAACTTTGATTACTATTTAGTAAATATAAGAATACAGTGTAAACTGTATAACTGCTAAATAAGCCCCACATGTTTCTACTCATGACTAAAGCCCTCTTATTTCTTACAGTTACATAGCAGTTACAGCGACAGTAGTTACATGGTCCCTAATTTGGGTCTGCCCCATCCTGAAAATGTCAAACTAAAAACAGATAGTCTATAAGAAAACACATAGCATGAAATAAATTAAAACAACTAATGGCACAACTAGGAGGGCACTATTTTGTCATGCCACTATGTGTTTTTGTGTCTAAAACTGGTGTTCTTTTTTCCCTGCTAATATGAGTCACATCAAATTGCTTTAAAGCTGTTTCAGAATTTATAAGGCTGCTTTCCCAGGATTTTTTATTCAGATATTAAACATAACTCAGACAACTAGGCAGTAGACAGCTAGTAAACAGTTCATAAACACAAATAAATTTCTAATTTATTTATTTTTGAAAAACACAAGAAATACTTAATTGAAATCATGTTGCACACTGCTTTTCAGACTTTGGGATGCATTTACTTAGAGATATTTGGATATTATTAATCACCATGTGGCTCTGATGTACAGGTGTGTACATGTCTGGCCTAAAATGCAAAGGCTAAAATGGAAAAATATCCGTGTTTGGATAGTGACATAAAAATGCAGGTCAACATTTTTTTTGCATACAAACTCCATAATAGCCATATTTTGATATACTGTATATTGTTGGGGTGTCCACAAATCTTTGTTTATTGAAACACCCCAGAAGCTTTAAGCAAAACTATAACTTATTAAACATTTAGACCAATACTAATTCAGGATTTAACAAGACAGCGGTATAAAACACTCCAAAAGCTTTAAGTAAAATCATAACTAATTAAACCTTTAGACCAATATTAATTCAGGATTACCAAAGCAGCAGTATAAAACTGTGTTTTACTGGAGTAGCAGATAAGATTGATTTACTGAGGATACTGAAAATCTTCAATTTCAATGGTTGTAATAATGGGACCTTAACAAAGTTTATTAACAGTTTGCTTGTCAGCCAAACCTTGTAAGGTTTTCCGAACGACATATTCATGAATACATATATTCTAGCATTTTGAGAGAATAAAGATACAGAGATGTTCCAATGTCATTTTATATTTATTCAGTGAAGGGCTTTCTTCTCTTCCAGCCAGAGAGACTAATAAGTGGCTATCAGGCAGGCCAGAGCCATCAGTCCACATGAACTGCAATTCTGAACACCCACACAGAAAGCCTATTCTTTCTCTCTGTTGTGTCTTTATCTTCTCCTGCGTCATTTTACATTGAGCAGACACTGCTTACAGCTCCTTGAAAAAATGAAATATACCAATAAAAAATAATAGAATAGCACGTTTTTAATTTACCTTGGTTGCTTGTGTCAATCAGTCTTTTATTTGGACCAGAGCAGTTTCTTTGCAATATTAAAAATTGCCCTCAATCTATGAAATGACTCCTATCAGGTTATCTTGTGTGATACTCCGACACTACAGGTAAAGCTGTAATCAAATCTAAATTAACATCGGGCACTTTTTAAAACTGCATTATTATGTTATTTGATGTTAGCTCATCAAATGCTAACTTTTGCAGACAATACACATAAACACACATGGAGTTTCTCACACACACACACACACACACACACACACACACACACACACACACACAATGTTAATTGGAATTGTTAAATGGTTTTTAAATTAAAAGCTGTTGAACTTGTGATATTTAAAGCAGATTTCCATAGCTTATAACACTACCACTCTGTATTTCACAAATTTATCAGTGGATCAGAGGCTTATTGGCCCCTGTCTGCCCCCACTTTGTACCTTCAGTTGAGCATGTCCGTGCTGGAGTGTGTGTGTGTGTGTGTGTGTGTGTGTGTGGGCTATGCTGCCGGTGTGTTTAGAACCTTCCCTCATGCACACCCCATATGTAGCCCTGTTGTGTAAGCAGATGCCGTTGCATAGCTACTCTCTTTTGTAATGGTCACATTATTTAGGGTGGAAGGGTTGGGTAGTATGAAGAAAAACAAAACACTTACACAACTTCTCTGTATTTCTCTTAATCCATAACACACATACATTCTGTAGATGCCCACTGACATGTCATGTAATAAAGCAATTTTATTCATGTAAATGGAATTTTATTTAGACACATAAAACTTTAGGTAAGAGGTAATAATATAATGACCATTATATTATTTTATTTGTAGCCCATATACTGGACAAATACCACTACTGGACAACTAACAATAATCACATGCTTTTTGTAATTACACAAAAAGGAGATATTTGGCCTTTATATCTAAGCAAGTGGCAAATGAATTCATGTAATGATAAACTGCAAAATACAGAAGAGTGAATATGATCTATGATGTAGAAACTTCAAAACCCATTCTGTTTAGACAAATTACATATTTTAATAGCCTGTACCACAGTTAGAGTTTTGTGCTTGCCCTAGTTTCACAGTAAAATGCAAAAAGTCACTTGTCTCACAGTAAGGTCTCTGTATATCTACTGTATGATGAATAAGAACATTATCAAAAAAGGACACTAACAGTGGTGTATTTTGCTGATCTTACAAAAGACAAGTTCTTGATCAGAAGGGAGTATAATCTAGGCCACCCCCAGCTCCATCATGTGACCTCAATCCTGCACACCTGACTAGGCAGGTTTCTGAGCCAGCTGATGATATTTGTTCTCTCACTTTAATCTTTCTGTACACCTGTTCTGTCTCCCTACTTCTTTTATCTTTCTCGTTTACCTGTCCTACCCTCCTTTTCTCTCTTTTATCATTTACTGCACCTGCAGCCCCCCTCCCTGATCACCACCACCTTTTTGTCCCCTCAACCATCACAGTCCTTCTGTCTGGGTTTCCATTTTTTCTTTCAGTTAGTACTCTGGTTAATCTGCCTTTTGCCTTTCTGAGTTAGGATATTTGTGGAATCCTAAACTAAACACTAGAGCAGCCTGGGAGGCATTGACACATACTTTGGGACCCACCTGTTCACACACACGTATGCACGCACACACACACACATGCAGACACAATTTACAGGTAGCACAGAGATAAACCAATCATAAAGTCCCCTGTTCCATTATTATGCTAACACAAACATATGCAGGGCTTTTTATATACAGTTAACATGTAGTGATTTTCTCAGGAAATTAGGCTCTAGTGATGTGAATATTCACTATCCGTAATATTGCTAAAATCAGCTATAGTCAGGTAAAATGGATAGCTTTTGTCATTTTTTTCCCTGCAACAAAATACGGTCTACTTGTGATTTAATAGTAGGACAAAAACATCTTAGATTTTAATCCAAAATAACAGTAATTTAAAGGTGATTCAACAAGTAGAAGTTATGTATAAACCAGTTTAGAGCAGAAATAGCTAGACTCACTGTATGTGGCAATTTATTGGCTCAAGGCCTGGCACTATTTCCACAAGATTGAAATATTTTTTTGTGTTTGAGCTTGGTCAAGAGTTTGAAATTGTCTAAACCTTAGCTAAATTTGATTCAGAGCTTCATTCTGACATGGAGTGAAACATGAGAGAATAATCACTACAAAGTCAGGTCTAATTTGCATGTTACAAACAAGACATGTCCTATGCTAGTTTTTCAGTTAAGCTATTTTGCTTAACAATACTTTATTTCACTATGAGTTTGTGTCTGAACTGTAAAATGTAGTGAACCTATTTCTCTCTAGGCAACAGAAGTGAAATATTCCGAATCTAAGTGGAGCATGTGTTGTCAAAATGTGAAGGGAAGAAAGTAAATGCATATGAGGGGCTAAAACATCTATTGTTGGTGCCCTATAGTGTATTTGGTTTACTAAGCCTTCCCATAACCTAACAAGAGCCCTGCTTAGAATTAGCCACACAATTCAAAGTTAAATGACATTCATTTGGATAATAAAAACACTTTGTTAGACAGAAATAATGGTGACTTCTTGGCTCAAGTAAGATTTTCCACATCTGTTTCTACATCTGATTATAAGGACCGGTATAAAGCAGTTTTTCTAACATGCATATTACAATAATACAGTTGGGTGTATAGTCTCGTGCCAGCAGCTACATTCTAAATTAATTTGGCAAAACAATAAATAATAGCTGTGTTGTATAGAGAATACTACATAAGTAGTATTCTTATGTGTGTTCAATTGTAGTATGACAAATCATGGGTTCACAAGTTCTAGCATTTAAAAACATTACATTAGCCAACAAGCTAGGTTGTAAAGTGGTGTTTTGTTAGACAAACCATGGCGCCGTGAGTAGATAGTCAATCAATAGACTCAATCAATAGTCATAGAGTTTCAAATAGCCCGATTGTACCTGCTGATGCAATGTCAGTCACTCTGTGACATGTTTCAAATTTTACACACAAGCTTTGGTACTATTAATTGGTCATTTGCAGGCTTCTGGGTTGTACCTGTTTTTAGCAATCCCTGAAAACAGTAAATATGGTCAACATAATTAGCATTAAGCAGCATTATTCATTAAATTTCTTTTGTTCTCTATTTCTGTTTTATTTTCAGCCATCCCTGACAGCGAAAAAATAGTAAACTGCTTACAAAAAGTTGTGTATAAAAGCAGTGTAATATTTGTGAGGGTCCCCTACATGTTCTGCATTCATTAACCAAGAACCTGGTAAATGGTGCAACCAATCATGGGATCTATTTCATTAAGCTTCATGCTACAGGCACTTGTCCCCCTGCTGACATATTTATAGGGCTTTTGTGGTAATCAACACTACTGAAATGTGAAGCTTACCATAGTCAATGCAGATTCCACACATGCATGTCCTGCCAACGAGAAAGGTCTATTACCCAAAGGGTTGGCCTTGACTGTATGGAAGGATTCTATCATAGCAGACCATAGCAGTGCTCATATGAAGATGACAATAGCCTAGGGCGTGTGGCTTCAGTCCCACTGACCTCCACTAAGGACAAGCTGAAAACCCCCTTGTGTGACTGCCAGTGATATTATCATGCGTTGCTCTGCATTATTATTATTATTCTATTGAGTGCCCTCGGCAGCCGTGTTCTATTACAATTCAATCACATTAAATTGTACAAAGGGAGAGTTTTCATTTGTCTCTATGTGTAAGGTGAGGCAAATGGAAAGCTAATCCCCAAATGATACATGTGCATGTTTTTCAAATACAAGTTGACTTGGTGAAGGTCTCCATTGATTGTTAGAGGAAAAAAGGCTTTGGCTTGTGAGGACAAGTGAGAGCCTGATGATCTGACACTCCTCTTAACTGGACTCCTCTTAAACAATATTTGATGGAGTGATTGTGAAGACCAAAATACTAGTAAACACTGATGATTTTTTGATTGCTGGGCTATTGAGTGTAATGTTTTGTTAGCGTTATATAAAGACACAAGTTACAGTATATAGATTGTTTTCCTAGGTTCCTATCCAGTTGCTAAAAATAGATATATCAATTGCTTATTACTTTATATTTATGGTTTGCATAATATATTTAGTTATATTGTGATATTAGCCTCTAAAAAATACTGTTATAGCAAGCTAAGCCTTATATAATCAATTTATTTAAGATAATTGCAATTGAAAGAAATGATCTAGGACTACAGAAATGTTTGATAGTTGGTAGATTTCTGTAAGGAACCGAATATGAATTGGTTGTACTGGATTGAGTGAACAAAGTTTGAATAAAAGAAAGCAGTAAATTCAATAACTGAGATGTAATGGGGTTAACGAGGGCAAAAAAGCTTAAACTTGGAATTTATTTTAAACATTGCACATTTTACAAAACGGCAAATTAATAACGAACAAAACAAAATGAAGTGACAAATCACTTTTATGTTTAACATAAAAGTGCTCAAAACTACACTACTCACAAAAACGGGATACAGTCGATTCCGGTTATTGGGACCACATCGGGACGCGATCGTTTTGGTCCTAATAACCGGCGGGTCCGATTAAACAAACATGCCCTATGTTACA
>JAUZSU010145227.1:0-15126 GCA_034780255.1 Parotocinclus maculicauda | reverse complement strand
CTTTGGACTGTGGGAGGAAACCGGAGTACCCGGAGTAAACCCATGCAGACACGGGGAGGACATGCAGACTCCACACATAAAGGACCCAGGATGCTCCACCCTGGAATTGAACCCAGGACCTTCTTACTGTGAGGCAGTGGTGCTAAATGTAATAATTAAGTATTGTTTCGATGTTTACGTGTTTAACCCTGGGTTTATACTTGGTGTTTAATCGAAATTATTCAGTATCTCTCAAAAAAACGCTCTGAACTGAACCTTCGATCGGTTTTTGCTCTTTATTTCAATTTAACATAAATGTTTTGAAGTACATTGCAGTTTTATTTTTTTTTCCTGACCAATAATAACCACGTCTTATCAAGTGTTTTAGCATAATATTGCCTACACAGCTAAAAATGGAGTCTCTAAGAGCGTTGATTCTTGCATTGCTTAAGGTTGGTGTTGTGATTCATCAAGTTCACTTCAAATAGCAGAAAAGAAACAAGACGCCCTGAGCTAAGGGGTGTCATTCTGTCCTTCCGCCTTTCATCTTCATTCCTGCTGAACCTTCCATCAGAATAACTTTGTGCAGTGATGTTCTTGTGAAGCTCCCACCTCTGGATTGTCTCTTTGGCATCTCCTCACTCTTAGATCAATACTGGCACATAAAGGTACATGAAGGAAGCCAGTTTTTCCCTGGAAGGAACCAAGGAGAGTTTGGAGCTGTTTGATTTGGGCGCAGTCCAGACGAACCGTGTGGGAAGCGTTCCAGAAATCTGGCAGGGAGGGGGGTGTTACTGAATTCAGCCTTGTTGTTCCCCCGTAACGAGACGGGAACAGATTGCAGCGGCACCGTCTTATGTGTCGCCAAGACCTTGCGAGCTGTGATCGGCTTTAAAACAAAGAGCACAGACCAGCTCTTGGAAGGTGGCATTAGTGGCACTTTTAAAATTGCTATCTCTTTTTTTTTAAGTGCACTTTACTTGGATATTTCCTGTTGACGCAGGGACTCAAACCTGTCATAAGGAGTTGGTTTCTGCTTTGCAGCTACAGGGGCTTGTACTCTCCAGTTCCAGTATATTTCAGTGCAGTTGGAAAGGTCATATATTTCAGTCGGTTCCATAAAATATTTCTTTATTGGACAAATTTACATCTTTATTTTTTTAAAGCGCCAGTGCCTTGACAATGAAAAAAACTCAATGACAAGACTGTCAATGGAGCTCAGCTCATATGATCAAATCCAGAAACGGTTGGGGTTTTTTTTTGCTTCTTTACCAGGCATCCAAAAAAACAGAAAATTAGTCAACCAAACTGAATAAACTCTGTAAACCACAAAACCATCACCATTATGCAAACTTAAAACATTTGATGGCCTGAACAGGCCTTTTTCAGACCACTCTATGTAAATCCTGTATCCTGTGTGTGTGTGTGTGTGTGTGTGTGTGTGTGTGTGTGTGTGTGTGTGTAAATCTACCCTACCAGTCGTGATGTCTCTTGCTTGGTAACTTACGTTTAGACTAAAGACTGTTTTACCTCAGCTGACATTTTTATCTGCTTTATCTTCTGTGTTGTTTGATATACTGGCTTGATATCAAGGCATTGTTGGCATTTGTCCAAAAAAAAAAAAGTTTTTCTGTCACACCTTATAATTACGTTAGAGTAAAGTGAAAGGGCTATGTGACTATGCTAATGTCTAGCCAATGACCATTTCGGTCAGCACCTTGTTTCGTAGAACCGAATGCAGTCTTAAAATGGCGAGTACCTGTATTTGTAAGATCACTGATCCCTGCTAGACATGATAGCCAGAACAACTCGAGCTTTGCCGTAGCTCCATTCCAGATTCTGCTCATTTCATTGTAGATTCTGCTAAACTTTTAATGTATAAACCATACTTATTCACATAGATCTACCAGACCAGACATCATGGGCTGGGTGTGGATGCCTCAGAGCAGACTGGACATCTCATCTCACAGCTGAATGCATTTGCTCTCAGCATTTCTCTGTCGTCCATACTCCCCAGTGCTCCTTTTTCAATCCCCCATTTCTCTCTCGCTCTCCATTATCTTTTTTTTCAATCTTTCATTCTCACGCCCTCAATCTCTCTCTTAACCCGGCTCCATTTCACTATTTCTTATCTTTCCCTTCACCATACTTCTCTCGATCCATGCGGAAGTTTCCATCCAACTCCTCATTCTTCCGAGTGCTTGCTAACCAAGTAACGAGCACAGCAGCTGACTGCCACTTGGTATTTACACACAATCTTCTGGCCTTAATTGCTGAGCTGAATTGCCCTAGTCAAACATCATCATGTGATCTCAGTGGCAAGCAGGTAAACGCTTTGTCTTAATTAGAAAGAACGACATAAAGATGTATAGACTACTTTACCCAGAGGCCCTTTGAGTCCGCACTATACTCTCAAAGGGTCCGTGTTTGCTTTGGCTCGGTAATAAATATAGCACTACCGCAATCTGCTCTGCACCCACTCCAGTAAGCATTTAACCAGACCAAGATGAGTAATTGACCATTCAGAACGGCGCCTCTGTAAGCCGCCCGCTGATTGTCCATTATGCGTTATGGGCAGAACGTGTTGGAGAAAACATACTGATTAAGCCCAGCTTAAGCTATGTTCCCATTATCCTTCTGTCTCATTTGACAATGATACCTGAGCACCTGCTCATCCATTCTTCAATGCCTGAACCTTGGCATGCTGCATAAATATGCATGAGCACGGTTCGAAAGTGTTAGTTGTTTTGGTGCTGAAGCTGTGGATTAGGCTTAAGTATTGGGAATACATCAAATGTGATTTTAAAAACTGTATTTTTTGTACATTGGTTCCATAAAATCGACTCCATTTGATTGTAGTTGTTAACACCAGCATGATAATGGCAAGGTGGATGTGGTGGTGGATACTCAAAGTGAAGCAGCAGCATTGTTAGGGCTTGGAAACACTGAGCAGTATACCAGCCACTATTAATCATACATAAATATAGCTAATATACAGGCTAGGGATGTGCAATGCTGCGTAAAATGTGCAAAATATCATGATATTTTGGGAAATTTTGTTAATAAAAAAGTTGTTTGAATCCATCTTTCTCAACCGCTGGAAACGTCTTTCATGATGTATTGGTGAAAGCATTACTTATGCTTTGCCATTTGCTGATTTTCATGTCATGAGGCACTTTGTTGCAGGATGACTCTGCTAATGTGTTTTTGTGCAGATATCATGGCTGGTTTAAGCCTAGTCGTGGACAACCGACTCCCAGAATTTGTCACAATTATAATATTCTGCTAGGGTTGGGCATAGTTTGTATTTTATTCATTCTGATTCAGCAGATTGATTCTGATTCTTGTTTATTGCAAGTTATAAATCCAAAACGGTGAACAAAAGGTGCCAAGTGTTATATAATTTATATAACATATATATTTATAAAGGTATAAATAATATCTCTTATGTATATGTAATTAATGTATATTAATTAGCCTTTTATGAATTGTATATGATAGTTAGGTGCTCTATTATTTAAGTCTATAAATAATGCTGATATCACAAATATTTATGTCAACTGAAAAAACTAATTGTAATAAAGATACAAACTTACTGATCTACAATAAACACATTTAAGCCATAAACGCACTGTCTTTGTTTAATCTGTTATAATTTTTTTAATAAATATAAAGATAAAAGTTGTATTGCACATAATATTATTTTTAATATTATTACCAGATAACAGCACCTTCCTTCTGGGGGAAAAAAACAAATACTGAGTAGTGCTACAGAGAGTAGAGTAGTGCACATGGTAGCGTCTTTTTGTTTTTAATCCCAGTCCCAAAGGCAGTGACTTGTGATGCAAGAAACAAAAAAGTTTTCATCTTCCATAAATTCCTCCACCCTCACTAAATGTTCTCTTGGCATCTTTTTTATTTCAGTCACTTAGTAGTACCAGTTTTTTCAGCTCCTAGTTTCTTTGCATTTTCTCCAATCTTTTTGAATATCAGCCTCATGAGCACAGGTATCAGCCAATGCCGATTATTGACTACTTAGATCCATCTATCACTACATAGATGTTTTGTCATGTTAAAGGTGCACTCTTTTTTACTACAGATCAACATTCCATTCACCATTTCATTTTCTCTCACAAAGTGGAGCCAAACCTTTGAGTGCTTTACAAGATACAGAGATTTTCCAGGTTCAGCTTGGGTTGGTCTTGGCCAGTCTTGGTCAACTTCTTTCCATGAGTTGCCCATGTTTGTTGTACTATTTTCAAATGAGTATAATTTCTAAATCCTAACAGCTCTGGAAACAATCATGCCAGAGCAAATGACCACCCTGTGAACCTCCCATGCCTGTGCTGTGTCATTGCTGTTCTGTACATAATGCAACATCCAAATACTTGATTAGTTTTGTTCTTATGGTGGTTCTTCTCCACTGACCAGTGTATAGAAGTGCTTGATTAATGTTGTATATAAAAGTGGGTACAGTGTGTGTACAGGGTATACCATCACCCCTTTCATTTGATGTTTTTGGGGCTGTATAAACGACGGTACGACTGGACAAACGGTTCATTCACAACCTTGGTGTAACAGCCATTAGCCATACGTACACATACACTTTCAGCTATTCTCCAACTTGGAAACACTCACTCCACTGGCATCTGCACCCACCCACACATTCACTGACCAGTGTCATAATCAGTCCAGCATGTGCTTCATCCTATTGCTGATGTGGCTTTAAACAGCCACACCATAGCATCTTTCCTCTCCATTATTCTTTGACTTCCTGCCTGTGCTAGTACTCCAAAAATAATGATCTGATCTCACACACACAAACCAAACTGGCTTGGGTATGTCGCCAAGTAAAGCAGGGTCAGCTGAGTGGAGCAGAAGTCAGCGTGCGAGAACACTGACCGGGCCCCCGCCACTGTTTGCCTAGCAGCTTATTAAAAGGATGACATCGGCTTCAGCAAGTTAAGCCAGCACTCCTAACGGTCTGTTTTTCCCTCCGTTCCGCCCCGTCCCGCAGACTGCGTTTATTTTCAGCTTTGGCAGAGCGCCCTAAGCGGTGCCAGTGGACGATGCTGAGACGCATAAGAGTCACGTGTGGCCTAATTGCTGTTAACCCCTGACAGCAAAGGAGATTAAACTTATTATAGAATTAAAAGGTGGGAGGTGAAAACGGTCGTATAACTATTCCTGTTAACACATCCGCAAATATAGTTATTCAAAAAGACAGCGTTCACAATCAGCCACCTTCTATTATACAATCTGCATCCGCCCACCAATCCAGTGACCAATGTGATAATGGGTTCAGCATGTGCTGTGGTGCAGTGGACAGCACATCCCAGGTCAAACGGACAAATTAAACAGAAGCAGTCCTTTGCTCTGGGCCAGTGATGGAAATTAAGAAGGAAACACTATAAACAAGGCAACTATGGACTGTATAACATAAGGTGTTAGTAGCAGGAGTCCCTTTAGAGATCTGTTTTATGATCTTAAGTTCATTAGGTACCGATTTGGGTCAAGGGAGCTGTTTTGACATCTGCATTATCTGTCACAGAATTTCCCAAACGTTAAAGAAATTTAAATAAATGTAGGTGGAGCTTTACTTCCTGTTGCTCTGATGGGTCCATTTGAGGCAGGTACACAACACCCCAAATCGCTGATAACATTTTTATACAGAGGTTTGCACATAACATCTGTTTGAATATTGCCCATTTGCATATACTGTACCTCAGTGGGACAAAAGGGTCATTATCCTTATTATTATTAAGGTAATTAATCTATCTATCCTATACATTACCTTGCCAGATTAACTGTTGCAAAAGAAAAGTTGTAATGAAACTAATAACAGTGCAGCCTCTGGTGTACAAAGTTTTATTCATCATAAGCGGTGTCAGAATAAGCAGACTGAATGCTGAGCAACATTTGGCTGGAGCACTTAAAAACATTGAGATGAGCTGCAGGTGTTACTGCTCAGGTTAATTATATGCACTGGATCAAACAGCTCAAGAAGCACTGGTGTATCACAGGATTGTTGTTCATGATTGTCTCTTTGAAAATTTGAGAAAGCTGGGAGAAACAAGCAGAGAAACAAAAACTGCACGGTTGCAACGCCAGAATGAAATGTGCTCATTTCTCACAGTTTTCATCAGTTTCTGCAGGACTTTGACAGTTCACTGCTCTCATCTGATATACCTGCTCATGTCATAAATACAACAGGAAATACAGTATGTTGCAATGTCCCCTAAAAGACAGTTTCTCCTTCCATAAATGTGTTTGAGAGAGCGAGGTAAGAGAGAGTGTGGGTAAGGGGTAAATCAATGTGGAGCAGGTGTACAGTGAAATAAGACTTTATCAACCTTAAACAGTTAAAACACAGAAAATCAATGTATTATTAAGTAAACAAATGTATAGTTATTTGCCATGTTTTAAACATACCAGAACCAGGTAGAGATTTTTTAAATAGGAAATAATGGATATTGGACTGATAAAGCCCTTGTTCCTATTTGAATTGATACGAATATCAAAGGTCAATTACTTCTTAAGTTATATCATCCAATACTACTCAGACCTTTCAGCGTTCATGCAAAATATTAATCAAACATTCACATTAAGTCTTCTCATATTACAAACCCACTGTAAGGAAACAGCTTAAAGTATTATTATGCTGTAGTCACATGATGTCATGATCAGAATAGACAAAAACACTGGACTATTCCTCTCTAGACAGGTAGAACTTCTTTCTATACGTGAATGCCCCCTAAAATGTGTACGTTCACCTATAATAGGTGCTTACTACCACAGTTTTGGTTGTTTATTTACATACCTGCTTAGTCTAGTTCAGGGTCACAGTTGAGAAAGAGCTTAACCGGCAGCACATGGCACAAGGGCAAATCTAGTCCACCAATCCATTGCATTGCATGCACATAGACACTTTTACAGTGGTGAATTTAGAGACACCATTTGCCCTAACGCATGTTCTTGGACTGTGAAAGGAAACCAGAGTATCTAAAGGAAAGCCACAGAGACCCACGCAAACTCCACATGAATCCAGGCTGGGAATTGAAACAGTGATTGTTCAACGTCATATGAAATATGAGAGTCATTTGCCTACAGTATTTCCACCTGTACCTTTCAGTTATTTTGTTATTTAGTTAGTTGTTAGCTTTGGTCTAGGGGGTTTTATTGTGGTAAGCTAGCCCTGTGGAGCCTGTGTGGAGACTGAAAGTTCACCCTGCATCTGTGTGGGTTTCCTCGCTATACTCCGGTTTTCTCCCACAGTCCAGACCCATGCATAAGGACAACTGGAATCTCTAAAATGTCCCAGTGTGAGTCCGTAAGTGTGTGGCCTGAGGTGGATTAATGCTCTGTCTAGAGTTGGTTCCCACCTTGAACCCTGTGCTGCTGGTTAGACACTGGCTCTATGCTATCCTAGACTGTATTGAGTGGACGGGAAAACCAAGCAATGAATGAATGAACAGAGACACGAGGAAGCTACAAAATGTACACCAATCATTTCATTTACATTTACGAAGTTACCATTCCAATATTGTGCTGAACAGCTGAAGGTTTACAGCCTGGCTCAATAAATCAATGGTTGCAGTTTGATGGAGCTGGAATTTAAACTTGCAACCTTCCGATTAGTAATCCAGAGCCTTAACTACCGAGCTTCAGGAAATCAAGCGACACATCCATGCCTACTGGTGCCCAAAGCAGTCCCTACGATCCTGATCAAATCCTCCCCAGTGAAAATGTTGCTTAAATCTTTTTGTGGAATTAGCTGTTTACGGCAGTGTTGTGTGACAGTGAAGAAACTGACTACAAATGCCACACAAACAGTTCTGCAGATAAACGACAGATGTGATAGTTGGACCCACCAGCTATTTGCTCTCTATTCAAAGCACACAGACACATTTGCTCCCTCACACACACACACACACATTCTCTCGCGGACATAAAAACACACAAGTTAAGATTTTCAAACAGTGAGTACAGAAGAAAATGTGGACATTTGGCCTTGTCAGTCTTAGTTGCTAACATGTGGTGGAATCTTGGGAAGCTCGCAGCATGCTGGCGCGATCCAAGAGAAACAATTGTCTCGGTTCCACAAGTTTGGCACTCAAAGCCAGCCACACACTACAGGCTCCCACCGAAATGATGTGAGGAAAGAAACCTACTCAAGAAGTGCCTAGATTGAAGAGCAAAATAACAGCGAGGCTGACACGGACTCACCCAGCAGAAACATTCCTCAAGCGTTTTTGTGCGGCAAAGACAGACGCCCTCTTTCTTTTATTCCCCTACGAAACAGATGTTGAATGAAAAGTCTGAAAACAAGGTGGTAAATCACGACACCTCAGACTCCCAGAGTGTGGAAACCAGGCGAGCGGACCTGGCCTGAAGACAAGTGGCTCGTGCGCTGGAGTACGCCAGTTTGCTCTTTAGCATCTGTAGACAAGACTGAACGGTACGGCTTACGTGTTTCACCCAGTGACTCAGAGCACACTTCCGCGCTGTGAAAAGCAGAAGGAATTTCAAATGGCTACTCAAATGGGGGGATTTCCTTATAACGGTCAAAGTCATCTTGAAAACATTATACGAACTGGTAGCCAAACATTCCTGATGGTTTGGAGGCAGCTGGGGACAGCAGCTCTGATTCCGGGATGCCTTGGGAGGACTGCAGAGAGGAGGTGGACCCCCTTGAGGCTCTGTGTGTGCGTAGCGGAGGTGGGTGGGCTGTGTGATCAGAACCAGAATAGGCAGAGCTGAATGTTTTCCAACAAGTTAGTAGGAAGAGAGCAAAAGGAGGGCAGCATACGCCTCCATCTCTCCACTCTCTCCATGCTTGTGGAGTGATTTTCTACAGTGTGGTCAATCCGGGGGTGGTGAAAAGACCGAGGGAGGAAGCGCGTGGTAGAAACTAGGTAGGACTACAGCCTCGTTCGTGGTTTATGCTTGGTCAGAAGTTTAAAACGAACTTCTGAAAGCCGGGAGCCCAAATGGTTTAGCACAAAAGTGCCACGTTCTTTTCTGTGATGTAATGACGATGGTAAAACAAAGCAATTCTTTGTTGGTAACAAAAGTTGAGATGCTTTCACCTCACAATTGAGTAAGAAGAATTTAGCTGACACGTTCCACTACTTGTAGCCACGCTATTGCCTAACACTGTCTCTCAGACACACTCCACAAACCACAGGCTGTATCCCAAACCGCATACTATGTACTAAGTAGTAATACGAGCCTTGAGTCTTTATGGTATGGATTCAACAAGTTGCTGGAAACATTCCTTTGAAATTCTGGTTCACATTGACATCACTGTATCCATGTAATTGGATTCAGAT
Organism: Parotocinclus maculicauda; assembly: GCA_034780255.1. NCBI lineage: Eukaryota > Metazoa > Chordata > Actinopteri > Siluriformes > Loricariidae > Parotocinclus > Parotocinclus maculicauda. Next base: position 5,815 of record JAUZSU010145227.1, on the reverse strand, counting down.
CTAGTTCCGTTTTCTTGGGAGCTGTCTGTGATTAATTATTCTCCATTGGTACCAATGGAAAATATTCACCACACCATGACACCCCAATCAGTGGCTTTAATTGCTGATACGAGTCAGATTGGGTCCATGGACTGATGCTCACTTTGCCAAATTCTGACCGGGCAGTTTCAGTGTTAGTGAGCCTGTGCCCACTCTAGAGTCAGACAGCTGTTTCACTGCATTCTCCTGATGTTGTTGCACATAAAACTTAAGGTTCAGTGTCTTAAAGAAGTCCTGGCCTCTCATGAGGTATTTCAGCAGTACACAAAATACAGGTAAGTGTAGCGTTTGTGAAACTGCACTTTATGCCCTCTGGACATAGTCCAAGCACCACATTATATTCATAATTAGCTAAACTGTATGGTGTGCTGTACTGTAACAAGTATTGGCTAAATAGCCACGATACTGCAGTGTTTCCCATAGACTGATTTACACTGGTCACAAAAATGAGGGGATATTTCAAAAGGAGTATGAAGCAATTAAAAAAGAAGCAAAAAAGAAGCATTTGATTTCATTTTTAAGGAAATTAAAAGTCAAAGAATGTTGTTTGATTACGCAAATGAGATGCAAACTCAATTATGGTGATTGAGTAGTAAGTGATATACTCATGGGGGTAAACAGAAGAATGTCAAACTGGACAAGAGTGCCCCCACATTGACAGGTTAGTATCGGGTGTATGGTCACCCAAGACTGCTAAAACACCCTGACAGTGATGGGGCATGGACAGGATCAGATTCATGTTAAAATATTCCCTAATGTTTGTGAGCAGTGTGTTTATTATGAACTTTTCCATTTCTAAAATGAGAAACTGTTTTTAATTTGGCAATTCAAGGTTGTTCCTGTAGTGTTCACGATGTCAGCAGGTATTTTAGAGGAGAGCAGTGAACTGTAAAGTATGCAGAAACTAATAGGCTGTAAAACGAGCAGTTCTTCTTACTCCATTTACCTACTTGTTTACATGTTTCTGCCCCACAGGGCATCAGCTTAACTCCACAAACAGAAGCTAATTCTCAAAGATAAATTATTCCGCAACTCTCCCACGATCTACAAACGGCTCTCGTGCTGAGGATCGCAAGTTTTTCAGACGTAATTCATCTACATGATACAAACTGCAAATCTCCAATACCAGCCAGATGTTGCTCAGCATTCAGTCTGCTCACACTGATGCCGCATGCGTATCACCAGTTTGTTCATAATTCATTCATGCTTTTCTTGGCATGCATTACAAGATGCACTAAATATGTGAACTGTTTACCGTGGTTTTGACTGTTTTTGCAAAGTGGGTGACATACTCAATAATATCTGCTTGCACATCGTTAAATAGATAATTAATCGATAAGATTATGTATTGCACATGTGTGCATGTGGTTTGGGAGGTTCCACAGACTGCCTTCACAGCATCAAGGCTTAAGTTACAGCTTCCAGTCATTACTAGTGACTTCAGAGGCGAGCTGAAAGGTTGTTTCAAAGATTGTTGTTTCAACCCCAGGCTTCAAACGCCTTATTAAACAAAAGTAAACAACAGACTTTACAGAAAGAAGGAGAGAATAAATACAGTCGATACGGACAGACAAAGTGGATGTGGACATGTCTGTGTGCCTAAAGAGTAAGAAATGAGACGATCGGCTCCAGGGTTGGTATCCAGCGTTTGTGTAGTGACTTGGTGATTGGTCGCCCAAACTCAAAACAAAGAGAGTCAGGTGATGACCATTCAGGCACTTCATAGCCTAATTGTCAATAAAAGGGCATCGTAAGGTCAGCTAAGATTCACAAGCCTATTATAGAAATACGGTTTATATTATGAGCTGACATAACTCAGATAAGGCAGCTCAACCTATAACAAACTGAGGGAATAAAGGCAATCAAACAGGCAGTTCTGGCTCTTAAAAAATACAAGTGGATCGAATTAAAGTTTTATTGGAGGCAGTTAGGCTGTGAAATGGCTACAGCCAGATAAACGGCTTGGTCTTGAAAACGGGACCATGCCAGCATCCACGGTGCTGGCCAAGCCGGGCTCATATGGTCTCTGTGTGAACACACGGACGAGAATGTGCGAGAGCGAGCATCTGTGTGTGAAATGCGAGGGAGTGAGGAAGGACACATCTGCAGCCCCGAAGGGAAGAGCGAAGGGAGCACATGCACTGGGTTCTACCTACTGAGTTAGTCTCAGCCCCCGGGGGCGACAGGCTTGACGATTAATCATTTATAGGGGGCTATCTGCAGACACAGCTTTCCCATCGGCAAAGGCTCTAGCGTTCCTCATCGTGCCAGCAGTCAGGAGCAGACGTGGACGTACGAATGCTTGTCTGGCAGTGGAGAGCAGCAGAAGACACGTTTTATGAGGATGGTAAATATCAGATGTGGATGTGGGAAGATGTGCAGAAGAGGGGTGCGGCAGGAAGCGCGGCGTCTCAAGGACATTAGGAGCTTTCACACAGTCACCATGCCTGAAGGGATCTTTGCTGTTGTTATGAATAACAAAGGCAAAAGCATAGAGACCCGACATAATGTGGAATATCAGTATGTGAAGTACAAACTGTCATGACTAACCTGCATTCTTACAAAAACAAGTTAGCTGTCTTGCTATCGACCAAATTTAGAAAACTTCAGGCGGTAAATACTGGAGCCCAGTATGTTGATATGGTCAGTATAACAGCCAATCGGCTTAACTGTCTGTCAGGCTTCCATAATCATGGTGTTTTAAGAGCATAACCAGCAAGGTTTCATTAGCCGCTTGTGCAGTGTGGTTCTAGGGCTTAATTTGGTAAGAAGTGACACAGATTTCACTTAGACTTACAATCTTGTACCTTCTGTGCTTTGGGCTCAATAAAGACTCCTCTCTTGGTCCATTTCTCTGTGTTGTTTTCCATTTTTAGTGCACAGATCTGTTTATATGTGTCCATGTATATTTGAAAATGGTGGTTGCCTTCAACAAAGTGGTGCTTCTGGGAAAGTCACTATACCCCTGTGTCAGTACATCTGGACTAACTGACCTATGGTTCCTATGTGCTGAGAAAAGTACCTAGCCTGAAGTACAAGTCCAGCACTCTTATGTCTTTCCTAGCATTACATCCTGCATCCATGCAGAGTCTACTTTTACGTCGGTCCCCACCAGTGGTACAAACCATTAACCATAAACCAGTAAAAGCAGAAATGATCCCTCTAGAGCTCCATACTACAGAAGTATTTGCCTTCCAATGTATTTAAGTACCAAAAGTAAAAGTACCATGCTTCATTATGGCTGTAATGTCCTATTATAATTGTGTAACTAAACCAATCTACAGGGTGAGTCAAAAGCTGCAGGACACTCTTTTATTTCAGAAACAAAAGTGAAAAAGTGTCATATCTGAATACCCCAGCAAGTAATGGGTATGTCTGGAACATGGTGGCTTACTTGAAAACCACCTAAATGGATCATGGGCAAGTTTTCTAATGGGGAAGTGGTCATGTAGACCAGAATTGTCTCAAAAATCCATTGCCGCAATTTCAGATTTGCAATATCTCTTGTGGTTCAAAAGTTATTAAAACTTTTGTTGTTCACAGGTAACTGAAGAGGGAATTTACTTTTTTGATGTCCGGGGAACGCAATTGCAGTATCATAGCAGCAGACTGATAACCAAAGAACTGCTACCAACAAAGAATTGGTCCTTAAACCAATGCAGCACTAACCAGCATAAACCAGTTTGGACCAGTGGGAATCTGTGATGGTCTCTCGCTGTTTTGATGAGGGGTTAGTCAAATAAATTGCTCAATTGCTTTAGTTTGCTTCCAGTCACCCAGTCCAAGTCTGCTAACATCTATTTTGCAAAGAAAGACGAATTACACTTTTCGAATGTAACAGTCACTCCAATTTGATAGAATCTTACAATACATACACAATTACACACTGCTGCCTGCGGAGCCGCTGTTTAAAGCAGTGTGAACAAGCAAGAAAAGGCATAAAAATAAGAAATGGATAAGGGAAAGAGAAAGAAAACAGAGATCTGCTGACTCATGGTCACTCATCTGAGGTTCTTGGTGGAAAGAATGACAAGAAGATATTTGGACACCAGGGGTGTAATGCTAGTCCTGTTACATACACCCACACACACATGCCACAGTGAGTCAGGTTTAAGCCGAACGTGGCCACCACGGCCAAGTTTTGCAAACGTCTTCAGCTGCTACGAGTGAAAGTCATCCCAGCATGGTCTCTCGCTCCCACCACTACTTCATCCCTCACATCACAGGAAGACTATAACACTCCAGACTACTGCCGTTTGGCTTGGATTTGGCTCCGCTGCCACTGTTTTCTCTCAAAACACCTTGTGTTGTTCTTTCCCCCAACTCTCACTTAATAAAAGGAGGATTTTTCTTTCACGTTCTGCCTCATTTTATCCAGCTAAAGCCTGCCATGGAAATGCATGGTTGCAGATTATAGAAGCTGGTTTGAGTAAGAAGCTGGTAGACCAATTATTCATTAACCAGGCAAAGTTTACTAATATGTGTATGGATAAGTACAGTTGTTGTGTTTTTGCTTCACATACTAAGTAAACCGTTTAAATGGGTGATCACCAATTTACATTTGACCTACCAGCAGTTTACTGAGTCACTAATCCTATGGACCGTCACTCATCTGAATTGGACACTCACCTAATCCACTTCAGGATCGAAGTGTACCTAACTGGCATAGGAAGAACCTACAAACTCCACACAGTCCAGAAGTCAAACCAGGGATCTCTGAAGCTGTGAGGTGACCACGCTAACTACCGTACCAAATTGCAACCCATTCTGGACTCATGAATACAAAAAAAACAAATAAGCCATACTAATCTGTCATTGTTTTGTCCACCCCGGCGGCCACCTGTTGTATCAGACTGTGCCTTACTCACAAGGGTGGGTGAGAATGCCGCATTCAAACTAGTCTTAAGCAGTCTGAAAGTAATTTTCTGTGTGGTACTTGGTAAATTTGTTTCTTACGACACTGTGTGTTGTCCTGTGTCCAGCAAAATTCCAGCCCGAAATACTTCCCAGTATTGGTCTGGAAAGCCTTCTGCAGAATTTTAAAAGAAGACATCGTTCCTTTTCTCGGAAAATGTGCTGCCTTTAGTCATCTTCATGCAAAAGTCCAGGAAATCTTAAATATAGATCTTCCAATTCAAAATAAAAGATGTGGTATCAGATTTGCTCAAAAATATAGTTTCTATGAGACCTGTATCTACAATGTTTTCACACAAGGGCCACAGGAATAATAACTTAGAAGCAACATTATCAAGCCTCAGTTAAAATCCGATATGCCACAATATGGTTCATGTGGATTTATCTAAATTTATTTTGCTCTGGTTTTTATCATGTGTTGCTTCATGGATGTCTAGATCCAGAGTTTAGTGGAATTTTTACAGACAGGGAAAAATACTTTATAACAGAGGTCACTGTAAGAACTAATGACCTTCAAATAGGCCTTACAAATTACAGTCACAATAACTAATGTCAATACAAGATTGATTAACTTATAAACAAGAAAAGGGACAGATTTACATCAAGTTAACATTTCATTTAAAGAGTTAACAGACCATTACAGTCAGTTAAGACATTTAAATGTTAAATGTTCCCACTTAATTATATAATGTTTTGCCTGTTTCTTGTGGATCAAATTGCAAAACCCTCTAAAATCCTTGACGGCTCAAATGTTAAGTTAAAGCATTTACATTTATGTCATTTAGCAGCAGTGGCGGATGCTGGTCTTTCAAGGAGGGGAAGCTCAATTTCGGCCTACATCATAAAATGATTCGCTCATTTC
>JAUZSU010145216.1:0-15126 GCA_034780255.1 Parotocinclus maculicauda | reverse complement strand
GATCTTATTGATCCCTGAGAGTGGAAATGGACGGACATGCGTAAAACATGATCGATTACATGCATGCCTGTTTACAACTTTACTACTGTGGCGTACCTCTGTCCTTCGAGTGGATGTCATCACAGATGTGCAGGTCTAAGTGTGTAATCTGCAGGTGGTGTGAAGTCTCACACACGTTGAAGGCGTTGAAGAGGTGAGCCATAGATGCATTTAGGTCTGTTGAAGCGGAGGCCTGTTGGGTCTGTATCTGCTGCGTGGATGGAGAAGCAGCCGATGCCTATCCAAAACCAACAGTGCAGAATGTGAAGCAGATCTAATCCGCTTCCAGCCCTAAAAAAGGAGGATTTTCCTCCAGAAGAATGGTCCACCATCCCACCACAAACCATTCAGAACTATGAGAGCAATTAGATGCAAAATAAGGCAAGACCTTATAGCTGATACAATCAACCCAATCTAAGCAATTGTGAATTAGGGTACTAACAGTGGTAGCTTGGCAGAGATGGGATTTAAACCCTGGACTTTCTTGTACATAATTCAGTACATTAACACTAGGTCACCACGGTCCAAGCTTATGGACTATTTTCAGTCAATTCACATGAATATATCAGGTGTTTAGGTACAAATAGCGTTTAGGTGCCGTGTCTAATGACATGACAATCAATAACATGTTTAAATGAAATTGCACATTATACAATTTGGACATTATTGTGAACATTACACTGCATTATATTGAGATGCTATATGGGGATCAATAGTATACAGAAGTGACTTAACAGCCAAGATACTGTACACATAGCGGTCTGTTGTCTCGCCTGTGGTTAACACACCCTACTATGCACCAGACATATTTCGCTGCTCGCTGATTCATCCAAGTTGCTGATTACTCTGCAGTTTTCCATCACAGTTTGCTATGCAAAACTTTTTCATCTGTAACTCCACAAATAAATGTTAATTACTCTACTTTATATTTAATAATACCTTCCTGCACAAGTGTCTTTGCCATGTATGATTTATACATGGAGACATATTGTGGACAAGCAGAGGATGTGACACCATCTCTCTCACGCACTCACACACGCACTCACACACGCACTCACACACGCACTCACACACGCACTCACACACGCACTCACACACGCACACACACACGCATTAAGCAAGTGAAATGTTGTCCACAATGAAAGTGCCACATACACTCTCACCTAAATTTGTTGTAGTACTGTGGAACTGTACTATGCCCAGTCTATGTTTCTTTAAAATACATATACATCAAAGCAGGCATGGGATTTGTGTTATAACCACACACAGTAGCATTTAACCCCTCTAACAATCATATGTACTGGATGTAAATGGATTGACAAAACTCTGCTCTAAAGCACACGTATACACTAACCGATCGCTTTAATGGGTACACTTGGTTTCCATTTGATCAGTTTCACTTACTCTAGAGAAGCACTTTGTAGTTCTACAATTGCAAACCGTAATTCAGCTGTATGCAGCTCTGCATACCCCCACAGGTCAGATACCAGTTGGTGGGGGATCATTTTCAGCACTACAGTGACACTAATTGGGTGGTGATGTGTTTTGCTGGTACAATATGCTTGGAATTTTAAAACACTTAGTTCACTGACTATGCACTCTAAGACACGGCTACCATATTGCAATATATAAATGTAAAGCACTTTTGTAAGTCGCTCTGGAGAAGGGAGTCTGCTAAATAATGTAAATGTAAAAAGTAGCTCATCTGTTGTTGCACAGTTTGTGTTAGTCATCCTCTAACCATTTACCAGTAAGACTGCCTACAGGATGCTGGTGGCTGGACATTTTTGGTTGGTGGACTATTTTCAGTCCAATGGTGATGCTGAGGTGTTTAAAAACTCACACACCACCACCATATCAGTCCTGAGAATGATCCACCACACAAATCGTATATGATCTGTGGGTGTCCAGTGGAGGTCCTGACATTTAGACAACAGGTGACTGACAAAATACACTGCGTTATATGTTGATAAACAGATGGATTATAGTCTAATTTTAAGGCTATAATCATTACTGCAATGGTAAGTATAACTGATTAAATGGGCAGTGAATGTAGAAACAAGGAGATGTACCTAATAAACTGATCTGTGAGTTTACATTGCTCAGCCAAATCATTAAAACCACACACCGACCGAATAACACAACATTGATTACTTCAGCTCATGGTAAGCTGTGGCATATATTACACGGTTAGCAAACCGCTGGTTTTTATAGTCAAAATGTTGGATGTGTCAGTTACATGCACTTGATGAATCAGATAAAGGGAAACCTTGGAGTTTATATGACTTGGGCTATAATCCAAATTTTACTTTGCAATTATCCAATAATCTCACAAACATGTTACGTAAACTTCAAGCTTTAATAATAATCAAATTTTTCATTTCCTCAAGCTTAGAAGTCTCTAAAAATAAGCGAGCCAGTCATCCATGTTATTTTTGCGTGCATGGTCCGACTGAAAAAAAAAAAAAGATTGATATTGTAGTATGGGTATATATATATATATATATATATATATATATATATATATGCTCTGAGAAATCTGATTAGTGAGGTAAAATCCAGCTCTTTTTATCAGAGTATGAATAATTGAATAACTGTAGAACTATGCCTATGATCTGATTATTAAGTGTATGTAAACAATATGTTGGTGGAGGGAGTATGATGATCTGAGCAATATTCTGCTGAGAAACCCTGCATCTGGGCATTCATGTGGGCGTTAATTTGATGCATATCTCATACCTAAATATAAAATCGGGTAATTGTAATGTTTACTGCTGTATCTGTGTATTGTTTATGCATGAATTATGTCAATAGTTGCTAAGCATTATTTAACGTTTGTTCTTTTTGCACAGGTGGAAAAAGTCATGCCTGCGGACACCTTCTATTTCTCCATTTTAAGAGACCCTGTGGCATTAGCAGAATCCTCCTATGCGTATTATAAAAATGTTGCTCCTGCCTTCCGACGTGCAAAGGGGCTGGGTGATTTTGCAGATAACCCGTATAAATACTACGAGCCCCGACTGCGCAACAACCACTATGCCCGCAACCTGCTGTGGTTTGACTTCGGTCTCGATCACAATGCCAACTTCTCTTTGGCTCTCGCCAAGCACGGTGAAGCAACAGTGCGACGCAACTTTAACCTGGTGCTTCTGTCTGAGCACTTCGACCAGTCCATGGTGCTGCTCCGACATGCTCTGTGCTGGCCTCTGGATGCTGTTGTCTCTTTTAGCCTAAATGCCAGGCAGCTGATAACCAAGGGCAGGTCGCGCTGGGTGGGTCGAGCTGCTGCTCCGGCATCTTTGGCACTGACTGAAGGGCAGCGTCAGAAGCTGCGCGAGTGGAACGCTCTAGACTGGCACCTGTATCAGGCCTTCAACCGCACATTCTGGGAGGAGGTGGAGCGCTTCGGCCCGGCTCGGATGGAGACTGAGGTGGCCTTATTGAGAAGAAGACGAGAGGTTCTGGCCCACGCTTGTCTCCGTGATGGGGGCAGGCCGGTGGAGGCCAGTCGCATTCGGGACAGAGCCATCCGTCCCTTTCAGAGCGGTCTTGTGAAGATATTGGGCTATGAGCTCCAGTCTGGACTGGACAATGCTACGAGGCAGGCTTGTCTACGTATGATTAGACCGGAGATCCAGTACAAAGACCTGTTGGATCTCCGGCAGTTTCCCCATGCCCAGCAGCACCCAGGGGCAGCTGTTGCTGCAGGTGCGGTTGCGGCTAAGAAGGAATCGTCACCTCACAGGACTGGAGGACGCGTCAACGAATCGTTAGAGAAGGATTTATCTGGAGCAGTTCTGCTCCATAATCAGTCCATAGTGCATGTGGACGTCAAAGGGAAACTGAGATAGTGAATCGGCTACACCCTTAAGTCTTAAGCTCCACCAGGCCTCATTACTGCACTACTCAGAGCTGGAGTTAGGATCTAACTGTTGGAAAGGCTTCAATGCTATAGACAATGTGCCCGATGCAAAAGGCCTCATTGCACAACAGCAGGACTAATAAATGCCCAGCAATGTGTACCGCCGATTGTTTACGTTATGGCGCATGATGTCAGCACGTTTGCTGCTTTACATGAACTATGATGGTATAACAGCATTGTTAATGGCTATGCTACCACTCTGTTCTCCTACACACACTTACCCAATGTCACTTTACTTTGTATTCCACACTCCCTCCCACATGCACACGATTTTGGCCTACAGCCATATTTCACTAGTACTGACACTGCTTCTGTGGCTGGTGGCACTGATATATAGTGTAAAGCCATCGACTGGAGTGGAAAAAAAAACACTAAAGCAACATCGCTCACTGTCTGGCACACAGCTGGAAATAAATGCAAAATGAGTAATGAGGGGCAGGAATTCATTTATTCATTTAATCGGTACATCACTGTGGCAGTCTGCTTTATGGTACTTGACAGCAGGAGGGAAAGACGTGGTCTGGCGACCTTTATTAAAAGAATGAGTGGACACTACAACTTTTTGCATCAGTTGCTATAACAGGGCTTGTCAGAGGTTATGGCGATGCATTGCATAGAAGGTTTTGAATAAGCTATTGATGTTGTTTTTTAGTGCGTTTTGTAGACGTGAAGTAGCACTGTGAAATATTGTACCATCCAATAACTTGTATTGGGTGCCTCTGGTACAGCAGACCAGGAACAACCTGTTCCACTCCGTAATCAACCTCTTGATAGTGGCCAGAGGTGTTTTCTGCTCTTAGTTCTATGACAAATATTTAAATATCTGTATTAAGGGTAGTATTTATTTGTCATTACATTCAGTTGTGTAACTAAAATGAACTGATACCACTTTGCTTGATGTAGGTTTTTTAGTGAGGGGTTGTAGGCAGTAATTATTTATTGCCATGAAAAATTATTGAAGCGTAGCATAATAAGTGGGCAGCCCTGCTCTGATCACTTCAGAACTACAGATCCAACCACCATGCTGAGAAGCAAGCTCACCTGGTTGTTACACAATAGTTCCTGCTGTAGACACAGTCCGGAAACTGTGTGGAGCATAACCATAGCAATTTGAGGTTCTAGTAACCCCTTGGATTTATACTTTGGTGCCAGTAACCCACAGCAGGACATTATGATGGAACCGTGTTGTGAAAGATGGCACACCTGGAGCCACACCCGTGAATCTAAACAGACAGCAACACTGCGCAATCCATAATTGTCAGCCTTCTTTTCACCAGAGGCAGGGATTAAACCAGAGGGGAACTGGTGCGCTATCTCTGGATCAATCCCAGCCACCTACAAAGACAGTACTAATGTGGCATCTGTGTACAAGTTAAGGATGTTGCTGTCACAGTTGAAGCTACTGTTCTGCTCCTTGCAGTTTCTATGCTGATTATTTCTGGTGGTATTTCTGTGTGTATAGTCAGGAGTGGTTTCTTGAGTCTCCATTGCTATTTGGATTGTGGCAGGTTTTATTGTGACCAGGCCAGGGCTGTTCCCACATTATACCTAGTGTGTCTGTACATAATCACATTTACATTTAAAGTTCATGTCTAAAATGAGAAAATCAGTAGGTTTATTCATTTTTGCCTTACTGTAGAAAACTGATTTCAAAAGGGCTTGACTTTTCAGTCTTACTGTAGCCTATTTATTTTCTAAAAAAAAAACAAAGGCGAATGCATTCTCGTTTGCAAGTGTCTCCTCCACTTATAATGTAAATGTAGTGAACGTGAAGATTTAACTGTAAAAAAGTGTTCCGAGCAGCCATCAAATGTCTAATTCATCATTTCTGTCAGTAAGAAACAGAACTCCATGCTTTAGAAAGACAGCAAGTGTAGAAATGTACTGAAAAATCCAAATTCCTTATGCATGTTTGCACTACATATTAGAAACTAGAAATTTTTTCCACACTATGCGTCCTCTTTGTGTTTGCTATAGCTAGATGTTGAAAAAGACTTCATCATTTATTTTAGCAGCCCATAATTATTATGTTTGGGCCAGTTGCAATATCTGTAGGAAAATGCAGTCAGACAAAAATCTGCCGATGTGAGAGTGGGAACACTACCCAGACATGAAGCATAGATGGGATGTTGAGTAGTTTTTAAAGACAGGCTTGGCAGGGAAGTTGTTTTGCCTGAATGTTCTGGGACTACAATGTGGATTCCCATGAGCATGCATTGTCCATAGGGCTTCATGACTCAGCTCTGGTTGCAAGTCAGAATATCGAGTTGGTGATTTAAGAGGAACTGATGGTGTCTTTTTCTCCAGAATGTTTCCAGTTTTGCCATACGCATATTCAGTCAGTGGGACATGATCCATGCATGTATGCTTGTCTTTATTTTGATGGCAAGTGCTTTTCTGGATTTTGCATAGGTAGTGTTGTGGTTGACGTGATTCAGTTTACTTTCACAGGGGTAACATTTTACAGTAACCCAGATTCAAAGCAATATGCACTTAGACTAGATATAATATGTTATACTGTTTTCACATTTTCAGTTTATATCAATTAGGAAGGGGGATCATTTCAAGGTGTGTGCCAACCACAGAAACAGTCAAATCTTGTCAGAATGAATTAATACTATACTATACTACTATAAAAACGGTAGTACCTAATAGACCTTTAAGGGTTAAAGGTAAACAGCATATTGTGTGTGCTCTTGTAACCCCTTTATCTACACCTCAAGCTTTTTTATTGACAAGAAAAAGGAAGCTACCAATCCAAGCAGCTTGCTATAAGTCTCATGTTGTTTACATTACTTGTCCTAATATATTGTTACCGTGCATTAAGAAAGTGGAGTGTTTTTTGCCGTAGGCAATGATGGCGTTTTAAGGACTTTGGTTGGTTGATTATAAATGAAATGGAGACAATGGAAACTGTTCATGGTCGAACTTATGACATTGTTAATGTCTTTGACCCATATGAACCAGACAGACTTTTTCGTTCTCCTGGTACCATCATTTGAAGTTGTGCAGTAGTGTCAAACTTTGCACCAGTAAGTGCAAAACCTGCCACATGACAGGTAGATTTGTCATAAGTGGCTTAAATTGTTCTGCCATTTAAACACACCCTCGAATTTCCTTATGTGCCACGGTTTTGAAAAGATGGTACATGAAGAATTTGCATTCCTAACGATGTGTTAACGGTACACCAAAGAGTTCAAGATGCATCTTATGAAGTACTGAACTTAAAAAATGTCAGTTGTAAAACAGATTGTATAAAATCCTTGGTGTGATCGGGACCCTAACACCTAAGAAATTGCTAAAGGCGTAATCTGAGTCATCACTGAATTGTTGCAGCTCATATACAAAATGTGCGGTGTGCTGTAAAATGTCATGATGAAAGCCTAAAGGACATGAATATTATTTTGCTGATCCAGCAGTCTTTCCTTAGTAACACCACCCAGTGCTGCAAATTTAGTTTGATACCACTATATAATCTATCAATTAATAATATAGTAAAAATCTGTTTGAACCTAAGTAATGAATGGTCAGGCATAACTTTAAAACCACCTACTTAATGCTGTGTATGTTCACTTTGAAGCCTCTGACCCATCAAAGACCTCTGAATGTGTCCCGTGGTATTTGGCACCAAAGTGTTAGCAGCAGATTATTTAAGTTTTGCACAGTGCAGTCCCCATGCATCAGACTCGTTTGACCAGTAAACAGTAGGGTTACTGTTGCCATGAAGTGGTGTACTTGGTCAGCAACATATTGAAGTAACATACACATGAATGCCAGGACCCAGGGTTTCCCGACTGAACATTTCCATTTCTAACACTGTGTCTATAATATTTTGGCTGATCAGTGAATGTGTGTTTATTATATTTATTCCACTACTTTTGTTACTTGAATATTGGGAGTTTGACAATACATTTGCATAAATTCGTTTGTAAATACCTGGGATGTGGTAATTGTATGTTGATTAATGGAATAAAATAGTGAATGGAATAAAGTAAACTTTCAATAAACAAGTAATTGAGTAATTTTTGTGCATTAAAAAGACTGTATATATCTTATCTTTATCTATAACTGAGGACTCTACAGTTGTTTAAGAAAAAAAGATTATAGCTTAATCAAAACTATGAATTTAATGTTTGAATTGAATGTGTCTGTGTGGGTTTACCCCGGGTACATTTTAAACATGTGCATTAGGTTAATTGGTGGTCATTGCTGAGTGAATGTGAGTATGTGATGGGTTGGCGACCAGTCCAGGGTTGTTCCTGCCTTGTGCCCTGTGCTGCTGGTTAGACCCCAGCTTCCAAATGACCAGGATTAAGCAAAAATGAAAATGAAAGAAGAAATGAATAATTAGGGTAGCATTGTGGTGCATGGTTAGCGCTGTCACATTGTCACATGAGTTTCAGAGATCCACGGCTTAATCCAGACCCTGGATCTGGCATAATGTTTTTTTTTATTATACACTGCTCACAAAAATTAGGGGAAGTAATTAAAAAAGAAGCATTTCATTTTATTTTATTACTCAAGATCATCAGAAAAGCAAATGAGAAGTCAAGTGATATTCATGGGGTGAACAGAAGCATGTTAAACTGGATGAGAGTACCACACATTGACTGTTCAGTAGGGTGTATGGTCACCCAAGACTGCAAAACACACTGACAGTGATGGGACATTGACAGGATCAGATTGTCCAGCAGTTCTTGTGAGATCTTCCAGTACATCCCAAGCATGTTCAATTATTATTCAGGTCCATGTGTTTGATTCTTTCCTCCTGAAACATGTTGATGAGATTTGCATGGTAGGTGATTGCATTATCGTCCATGCAAAAGAAAGTTGTTTAGAACCTCTCCACCATAGGGTACCACTATTGGGTGCAGGACCTCATCTCGTTATCGGATATCAGTCAGCGATTCATTTCTGATGACGTAGAGCTCGGTACGACCCCCAATGCTGATGCCAGAGCAAACCACGATTCCACCACCATTAAAGGAGTCCCTTTCTCGCATGAAAAGGTAGATTCTCCAGCTCAGGACATGATGATTGAGAGGCTGCAAACTGAACCATGACTCATCAGAGGACATTTGACCACTCATCAGCCCATCTTCTACGCGTCATACAGTGTTCAGCAGATTACGGAATGCATACTGTTGGTCCCCGGGCATGCAGATAAACAAAATGGAGCTGATTTCGTACGGTCTGGGTGTATATACGTCATCCAGTGGCAGCCAGAAACTGTCCCTGCAACTCTGTTGCATTGCTGCACCTGCTCCTTCTTCCCAATAAGGTCAAGTTGCGGTCATTTAGAGCAACCAGTTAACCCTGTAAAGTCTTCGGAATATAGGAGGAAGGCTGAGCAGCCAGAGTAATCCCAATCGGACTCAGGGAAGACATGCATGGTCCATGGATCGAACGGGATCTCTGGTGCTTCTGAGGTGACCATGCTAATCACTTTTGCCATTCTGTGCTGCCCCACTGGTAAATGAATGGAAGGATAACAGCCTATAGAATAGTCTGGCTTTTTATTAATCCAGTGCTGTTGGATAGTTTGCATATAATGGAACACACGTGACACACTTTGCAATTTATATACAACAGATTAGTGAATGTAGTGCAATTTCGGACATAGCCTAAACTTATTTGTCGATGATCTACTGCTTCTGCCTAGTCGTCTCTCCTATGGCTCGACTCCATCGTAGCTCGTTTTGGATGCCTTAAGGCTGCTTTGAATGCGCTGCTGGAGCTTGCCTTTCATCGCCATGGTGCAAAATAAGATGCATTTGAGCGCTATATATTTGTGCTAATTGTTGCGTACAGCGGGCTGTACAGAGGACAAGCTACCGTGATCCGGTGATGTCTGGCGCTAAACTGTATTCCGCTTACAGTTAGAGTGTTACTGGATGTGTTAGCTTAGCTGCTGTAGGTTGTCTGGTTTGCGGTAATAAGAAGCCAGTCATGGTTTTGATGATGGAGTCGCAGTGCGAATATTTCATGTATTTTCCCGCCGTGCCCATATCCGACCTGTCAGACCCGGCTAAGTACCGCACTCTCCCGCGCCGCAGCCACCTGTACCTGGGCGAGACGGTGCGCTTTCTGATCGTGCTGCGCTCCCAGAGCGGCGCCGCTGGATCCGCTGCTTCCTCTTCGAGTAGCCGTTGCTGGAGGGAACTGGCCGCGTCATTGCGCGCGCTGGCCAGCGTGTGTCCGGGGGAGAGCAGGGCGCGATACAGAGATCTGTCCGGGGACGATGGACCAGAGGAGGAGGACAGCGACGAAGACGAAACAGCTGGAGCGATGGGTTCGGCACCCAGAGGAAACCACACATACCGAGGATTTAGGGAGTGCAAGCCGCTTCTCATTCATAACAATCCCAGCAACGGTACGAGGGAGTTCCGCAGAGCTCCGGGACAGGTGTGTATGCAGCGTGACAGAGCATAAAACCAACAATCAGGTTAATACCCTAAATCTATATATTTGAATACCTGTGAAATGCCATGAGCCAAATCCGTGTGTAACATTAACACCATAAACAAGAATCATGTGTACACGTGTGTAACACAATCAAGCAGATTACTGTGACTTATTGGCAAATCAGTGTGTAATGAATGCCTTAAACAAGTAATGTGTTTATCACTATGTAACGCCACAAAAATAGATACCTGTGCAACACCATGCATCTGAACCATGGGTAAAATCAGAAAAAAAGATGAATGTGTAACCCTGTAAGCCAAAACCCTAATAACTGTATTATAATGCCATAAAACAAAACGTTTAACGCTGTAACTAAATAATCCAGAACCATATGTAAATTATGTAACACCATACATTTAAACCCTGTGTTATGCCATAAGACAGGGCCATGTGAGTTTATGCCCTGCAATTAAAATGAATATATATTCGGCTTTGTTCCTTATATATAGCTTTTAATAAAGCCAATTTGTGTAACTTGCAATACCATAAATCCATGTGCAAGCTTGTGTAACACCACTGAATGGATTACTGGACAATGTCATTAACCATAACTATGTGTAACACCAGAAGTGAGAATCACATGTAAAGTTAGTAAGCGAGAATCATGTTTAAAGTTAATTGAGAATGCCCACGTAACCCTGTAAGCCGAAACCCCAATAATGTACTGTAAAATGCCACAATCTGAAATGTGTGTAACATAATGAAGCAGAACCGTATGTAACTCCATGTTTATGTAACACTGTGACACCATGAAACTAATCCCTGTGAAATTCCCTAATCCAGATCCTTGTGAGTTTATACACTATAGTTTAAGTGAATATATTGTGTATTATTCCTTTTATATAGCTTCAAATAAAGCCAATTCATGTATAAAGCAATAAGAGAACTTCATCTAACACCATTAAATGGATTCTTCGAAAATGCCAGAAAAAAACAGAATCATGTTTAACACCACGAGTGAGAATCATGTAACATTGTGCAGCTTTACACTCCACTTTAAAGAATTTGATCGGGTTTTCCATTATTTTCCTAGGTAAGCAGTGAATTAATGTATGTGGTTATTGCCAATATGATTATGATGTGTAAATAGAATTGGAATTAGAATTCTCTGTATTGTTACGTTTATATAGTTTACAATTATTCACTTTTATATTCACTTTTATATTCAATTTTATTCTTTTTTTTATTTATTTTGACTGTGCACTTCTAGGTTAGCTCTTTCTAATGTCTGTTACTAGACAAGATGTAAGATATGAGAAATGTGACATCTATATGTGATGTCTGAAGACTGAATGGATTATTCAGCTCTACTAAACATATTTGCTCTTTTACAGTGTCAGAAATACGAGGTTGTAAAAATGCCACACATGACAAAGCAGATCAGTGCTTATATCGTGAAATGCATTTGCAGTTTTTGGATGCAAATAATTTTGAATGTAAATACGACAGCATTAATATACTATTACTAATACTATTACTAATTACTAATACTATTAATATAAAGTCACGCCAAGTCAGGTTTTTTTCTATAGCGCTATTTACAATGGAACATTGTCTCAAAGCTGCTTTACAGAATAAGATTATTTAACTAGTTTAACTCTTGGGAGGATCAAGAATCAAAAAGGGACCCAGCCTCTTTTGGTGGCTTAGATCTTAATTGTAAAAAATAAACTAATTTATCTAGGTAAATAGGTTTGTACTAATAGTTCAAATAACAACGTAAGTAAATAATATCAGATAAATTCATAATAATTATGCATATCGGCAATTAATTCGTTTAATAGACTTCAGGATCTTGAGTCCTTAGCAGGATAGTTCTTGGCGGGCAGATAGTCTACCCTTGCCAAATGAAGGAGGGAGTTATCATCCACTGGTGGGGCCCAGGCATGGTGGGACTGGGTTTTGATGAAAGAAACCAGTAGAGTGATGCTGAAGAGGAGGGTTAATCTTAGTGTGTGGGGCAAGAACTGCAACTGGAATATAAGCTCGGGGGAAAAAAGAAAGAATGTAGTTATTGATTAAGAGCACAGAGACTATTAACAACCACTGATACCATGTGTAGCCTGAAACTCCGGAAGCATTAGCTGTAGCAGGATAACTAGAAAGAAAAGAAGGTAGAAAGAAAGAAATGCTATGGGCATGCCTTGCCTGTCTGTCGTTTACATGGCCATTGATGCTGATAGGGACATTAAATAAATCCAGATAAACTAACAAACTTTCATGAAAGGATGTACATTTGCAAAATATAAAGTGCTTGTATGTGAACCCTTTAGAATTGCTGTATTTCTGCTTACATATGGCAGAACACAACATCAGATTTTTCAATGTAACATATCTGTGATTGGCAGAAGTATATAAAAGTTTAAGATAAGCAGTTCATTTGAAAAAGTCAAGTGTTTTCTATCAATTAAATGATGGTCAGGTGTGACTGTACATAAAAGAACAGGGATCTGTCCAAGTCTGATCTATGTGAATGTCAAATGAAATCAGATTTATTTATATGGAGTCCTTTAGAATTAAACATAATCTAAATGCTGCTTAGAGACAATCTTCTTATATCTAAGGCCAGTCTAAAACTGAGCAAGCCAAGGGCGACAGTGGCAAGGAAATTGTCCATAAAGGTTAAGAAAAGGAAGAAACCTTGGCAGGACCAAGATTTAAGATTTAAAATCCTTTTTGAGAAACGTATCATGACACAAACGATTTTTGAGGAAGTAAGATAGTTGTTGATTCCCACCTGGATGGAAAAGGTTTGATCCTAAAAGGGTTTCATCACCAGCCTAGAGTCAGGTGGATTGTTTACCAAAGGAGGAAATCCAAGACCATTGTTATCTTCCCTAGGACTGGTGGACCAAAGATCACTCCAAGAGCAAAGCATGTATTAATCCGTGATGTCATGAAGGAACCCATGATAACTTTGGAACATCGAACTTAAGGTCTCTCACACGGTGGTTTATTATTATGGGCATAGTCTGACCTCTGCAACCGATTCACACTCCAGCAGCCAGTCTGGTTTTTAATTTGCCCATGTTTTGACCAAGTATTAAAATAATCTATTGACATTTTAGGTTATAGTTATGCATAACATTCTATAGGGTTCCCCAACTTTCTAGCTCTACTGTCTCAGGGTTTGGGTGTATGCATTGAGAAAATCAACTCTGATTGTAGACGTGGCGTTGGTCTGGTGTTTTCTTTGTAGTCACACCCTTTTTGTGCAGAACACTCTCAAGGGCAGGCAATCTGTAATGAGCAGATTTGTGTGTGTATAATTTCAAGTACTTATTACCGTTTGTGTTTCTCTAAAATGTGCCGTGGTGTTTAGTCTCCTGTGGATGAGCCAGTGGTACTTAATGATGAAGTCATCTTCCCCCTGACTGTTTCATTGGATAAGCTTCCTGTAAACACACTCAAAGTAAAGGTAAGAAAAAATATATTGGCCTAAACATAGCTGCAGTTTTGGGTTTCTTATCTGCTCGTGCTCACAAATAGAGCATTAAGATTAACGGCTGTATATGCGCAACAAGAAATAATAAGAATGTGTCCATGGTTAGTGTAGTCATGCAGGCTTTCGTTTGCATTTCAGTGTCAGGCTTTGTTTGTCTTCTCTGAATGTTGTTTGCTACAACTAGGGCTGTGCGGTTAATCATAATGAAATTGAAATTGCTAAATAATCTCCAGAGATTAAGTAACTGCAATAAATAAAAAGATATGTTCTAAAACACGCATGCATAAAAATGTGAAAATGTAGGAGTGGTCCTTATTTGTAACAGTAAACAATGAAGGGATTTTGATTATGCTTTTCCAGAGAGAATAATTAAAGCTCTAAGTGTTTTAAAACTTCATAATTATTGTACTGGGGGTGGCATGGTGACGCAAGCACTCAGCAATCACCAGAGCTTGTGTGGAGTTTGCATGTCCTCCCTTTGTCCGCTCAAGTTTACTCCGGGTGCTCTGATTTCTTCCCACATTCCAAAAACGTGTAAGGTTAATTGGCTGCTCTAAATTGACCTAGTATGAATGACTGGTATCTGACTGGTATCTGACTGGTGGGACTGTGGTGGCCTAGTGGTTAAGGTACTGGACTATGGACCAGCAGGTTCAGGGTTCAAATCCCACCTCTGCCAAGCCACCACAGTTGGGTCCCTGAGCAAGGCCCTTAACCCACAATTGCTTGCTTTGTAAGACTATTAATTGTAAGTCGCTCTGGATAAGGGCATCTGCTAAATGACATAAATGTAAATCTATCTGTATAACCCCAAGAACTATTGGCCCCTCTATGCGAGCTATTGAAAAAACAGTATTTCATTTGTAATAATTCCACTGCGAATATGATTTGTAACTTTTTTTTGTCAACGTTCGATAAAAAAAATTGCCAGAATGCCTTGGCCAAGTAGAAAACCACAGTATGAAAAATACCTGGAGTGGTTTTGCAGGTTCGTGGGGGTCTGGTAGCACACAGTGTGGTAACAAAACAATACAGTGCATTCGGAAAGTATTCACAGCACTTCACTTCTTCCACATTTTGTTACGTTACAGCCATGTATTAAATTAATCTTTTTTCTCAAAATTCTTCACAAAATACCCCATTATGACCATGTGAAAAAAGTTTTCTTGAGAGTTTTGAAAAATTTATTAAAATTAAAAAACAAAGAAATCATATTTACATAAGTATTCACAGCCTTTGCTTAATACTTTGTAGA
>JAUZSU010145205.1:0-15126 GCA_034780255.1 Parotocinclus maculicauda | reverse complement strand
TTCTCGTTTTTGGTGAGTATTTATCCGCTGAGTAAATACCCTGTTTACTGTAAATCCTAATATTTTATCATTTATAACATTCCTTTATTGTTAGAATTAATATTTTTTAATATATTTTTTATAAATTGTATAAATTGTATATATTTTTTATAAAAAAGCCGCAATATATTTTTTCCATTAATATTTTTTGAAAACCCGCGATGCTCCGAGGCTGCAAAAGGTGAACCACGAAGTGGCGATGGAACACTGTATTACACTTTTAAAAAATATTAGCTATTTAAATTGTTATCAGTATCCCTTTAGGAGAATAGTCTGACTTGAGGAATACATATTTTTACTTAAGTAGTTAATGGATGAATACTTCAACCTAAGGGAAATTTTAAATATCCATATTGTTTCTTGCATAAGGGTTTTGATTATTCTTAATTAACAAAAAAATTATGGCCCTTATATTTATGTAGCCCTTGGTACCTTTCATATTTTAGTTGTGATATGCATGCTTGAGTGATTGTAAATAGTCATCATAGGATGAAAAATATTCAGATACAGAAACTAATAAAAATTTAAGTTCTTAAAGATTTGTAGATGGTGGACTGTATTTTTTTTAGTAACTTTTTTAAAACAGCATGAGAAAATCAACTGTTTAACTTCTACATTCATTGGATAGCAATTTTCTTTGAGTTTAAATGGTAAGTAACTACCCACCCTGTTTTGAACATTTGTTCTAACAAGATTTCTTTTATTTTGGCGTCCAAAAGCATTTACGTATATAGTTTAGCATGTTGGCATGTTTAACTGGCTGACATTTAAAAAAAAAGCAAATGTAGTAAGTAATTACATGGCTGTGCACAACAAAACAAAAACTTCTGCAAAGTTGGTCAGAAACATAAGAACTTTAAACCATTAAAAACCATGATCCCCATTTGGGGATCGGGTGCTTTAACCTGCCTACTGATGGGATTGGATGGGATGTAGGCGGACAGAAATAAAGTAAATAATGTTCAGAAATTTTTTTTGCAGTTAATGGGTTAAAATGCACCATTGATTAACCACATTGTTGACAAAAGTTAAAATATATTTAGCTAATAACATAATACATTAACAAATTATCTGTCCAATTTATCAGATTTTTGTGTAACATACAGACACCATATACATTCAGATGCCATTTAAACCTCCATCAGACACTAAAGGCTCATGCAGAACCTGTATTTTAAGTAACTTTTATTTTATTACTGTGATTACTCAAATGTTCGCAAGGTAATAATTATGAGAAAGGTTGGTCTGTTACATTCCAAAGCTCTATTATATAATTTATCTTTGTAAATTATGTGTCTGTGCATGTTAAATGAGGATTGTCACGTGTATAGAAATGTGTCTTTCTAAACATTTTCAGAACTTTTCACTAATGTGGTTATTTGTTTGTCCACAGTTATTCAGTCTTTATAAAAAGAACATTGACAAATAAATGTATTATTTACAAGAGACAGTTAAAATGCACTCGTTGACATTCTTTATATAATTAAAATGAACAGAAGTAAACAGAAATGCAAACTGATCATGTCAAAAAAGTAAGTATACCCCTACATATATCACTACCTCAAAAGTGTACAAATTTAAATCAGGTGCAGTAGCTCACATTAGAGATTAGTTTGAAAATATGTATTTTAATTAAAAATAACAGATATTTACAGATATATAACAGGGTATTTGGTATCCTTATGCTTGAACTACATGATACGCTCTTACTGTCTAATAAGGACCACACTAATGTCTGCTAATGAATATTTAGGCAAAGATCCAGACTTCTGGAACAATGAGCTATGGTCAGATATGACAAAGATGGAGATGTTTGGTTACAGAATCCAAATCCATGTTAGAAAAGAAATTCTCATCATACTGAAAAGTGTTAAAGAAAAATGACCTTTGAATTATTTAAATCCCATTGATTTGAAATGGGCTGTGCATACAAGAAACTTTTCACACATTTTTATAACATCTTTTCATGGGACAACACTGAAGATATGACACTTTGTTGCAATGTAAAGTAGTTTGTCTACAGCTTGTATAAATTTATATTATTTTATTATATAATTTTATATATAGTATAAATTTGCTGTTCCTTTAAAATAACACAACACACATCCATTAATGTCTAAATCGCTGGTAACAAAAGTTAGTACACCCCTAATTGAAAATGGCCAATTGTGTCCAAAGTGTCAAGATTTTGTGTGGCCATTATTTTCCAGCACTACCTTAACTCTCTTGTGCAAGAAGTTCACTAGAGCTTCACAGATTGCCACTGGAATCCTCTTCCACTCCTTCACCCGTGAGGTATAGATCTCCATTCCTGAGCCCTACCACGGTATGAAATACGCCTCGGGAAACCCCCAACAGACTCCTCGGTGAGTCCATTATGACTGGCATTATTCCCCCTTCTTCCTCCCTTGTAGGAGCCGAGCCTACAAGGACCACCTGCCCAATGTGGATGAAGTCTGTATAGTAGCCAACATTACCTGGGAGGTCTGCAAAGCCCTCGAGGAGGCCCAAAGTACCGACTCCATCCACAGCTTGTCACCCCTAAGTTGGATCTTTGTCACCAAGGTCACAACTATACAGTCCTCCACTGAGCCCACGGCTCCCTTGCCATCCTGCAACATCCTCACGTGGACACAGAGCGAGGTACGATGAGGTGTCCAAGTCAGATGGATTGGAGCACGACCACCTAAAGCACTCACTTACTATGAACCGCACTTTGTAAATAAATGCACAAAACAGCTTTATAACATTATATTACCTAAAAAGGCTAACCCCAAATTGAGCAAGCCTAGGGCAACAGTGGAAAGGAAAAACTCCCTAAAAGATATAATGAAGAAACCTATTAGGAATACCCATCCTCCGCGTGCCCTAGATGTTAAATGAAATACTTAAATTTGTGTTAATAGTAGAATTAAGTAAATACTAACAGTTAAATAAAAAAAAAGTAAAAAGATATGCAAATCGGCAAATATTTCGTCTGACACACGGAGTCAGATAATGCGGGGCAGGACTGTGTAGAGGTTTTATACATTACAAGGAATATTTTGTAATCAATGCGGAATTTAACTGGTAATGAATGTAGAGACGACAGAACAGGACTGATACGATCAAATTTTCTAGTTCTAGTTTTCACTCAAGCAGCTGCATTCTTCACTACTTGAAGTTTATTTAGATATTTATCAGAGTATCCAACAAGTAAAGTGTTAAAGTAATACCAACCTTATAAATACATGAACCAGTTTCACCGCATCTTGAAAATAAAAGATATTTATAATCTAAGTTTATCTATATTACGTAACTGAAAAAAAGCAATGTGTGTGATCTGTTAATGTGCACATCAAGGAAGAGATCTCAATCAAACATAACATCTAAGTTTTTTTTACAGTTGGACTGGCCATTACCTGGAACTGTGGTAGCCCAGCGCTTAAGGCACTGAACTTTGGACCTGAAGGTCCTGGGTTCAAATCCCGCCTCTGCCAAGCTGCCACAGTTGGGTCCTTAAGCAAGGCCCTTAACCCACCATTGCTCGAATTGTAAGAATATACCAGTTGTAAGTCGCTCTGGATAAGGGCGTCTGCTAAATGCTGTAAATGTAAATGTAAATGTAAATGACCGAACAGCCATCTAGATTTAGGATAGAAGTAGCCAACCTTTCTTTCACAGTCTTGTGTCCAACTTATAAAACCAAGTAAAAGGAAATTAAATTACATCCAATTTTTTACTTCCTTAACACAATTTTCTATTTTGCTGATTGTAAGGTCTTCATTTGTATTATCTTTTATGTACAGCTGTGTATCATCTGCATAGCAGTGAAAACTAATACCATGTTTACAAATAATTATGCCTAAAAAGTGTGTTGTACTGCACATTGATTCCGCCTTGAAACTATCCACATTCGGCAGCACTCATGCAACCACAAACCATGACATTCCCACCACCATGCTTGACTGTAGGCAATAAACACTTGTATTTGTACTCCTCACCTGGTTAACATCACAAAGCTGTGACACCATGACATCATCTGGACCAAGTAAGTTTATCTTGGTCTCATCAGACCACAGGACATCTCGATTTCAGCTGCAACATCTGGATGGTCAGAATTTGGCGTAAACAACATAAAAGCATGGATCCATCTTGCCTTGTATCAATAGTTCATACTGGTAGTCTTCTACATGCCATTTCACAAGAAATTGAATCATCTTAAACTGGTTTCTTGAACATGACAGTGAGTTCACTGAACTCAAATGGCCTCCACACTCTTAGGATCAATCCAAATTTATCCTGGATGTGCATCCGACAATGTGATAGTGTTATAATTCTGATACATTCTCATAATTCTGGATTACGTTATCATAGGAGACAAATGGATGCCACAGGGGAACCGGCTATACTCCCAGTTTAAGTTTTATATTGTTATCATAGTAGAGGTCTTGACGTTTCTAAAATGCATTTTCAATAAGTATGACAAAGGATTTCACACGAGAAAACACATGGCAGAGACATTTAAAACAAACAGCTGCATACAAATTGTATTAAGCAGAATAGAAATGTCAGCCCAGCCCTGCAATCAGCTTTTCCAAAAGCAAGCTTATTTTAGAAAGCAAACAACATGACTGGTTTCACAACTTAATGAGTCAAATAGGAATTTACATCAATATGATTTGAACCTGAAGATGCAATCATGTGACAGGACAGACAGTCATCTCTGCTAAGAGTGTTGTGACAACTCAACATTTCTGAGGAAAGTAAGTTCTTATCTTTTGTTAAACAAAGGACAAAGGACAACTGTGAAATGATGAGCTCCAATTATGTAAGGTAACACAGCTATATACTTGGCCACACAAGGGCTGTCCAAGTCTAAACCAGCAAGCAGCCAAAGCAAACATAGACCTGACACAGAGCACATGACTCTGACTCTATCTTCCCCCTTGTAATCCTACCTTCCTGCCCTACTGAGGCTAATGTAAACAAAATCAAGCAGACAGTTCCTCACGACTGTTGAGAAACGTCCATTGTCGTCAGCACTCTGTGATCATCTTTTCTTTTCAAGATATCAGGGATGTATTTCTTTTTGTATTCTGCTCAAACTATACAGACATTTTTTTGGGATACCCAAAACATTACATAAAAAAACATGAGGGTTGGCCTCACGTTTGCCCCTACCCTTTGTTCTTTTAAGAGGGCTTTCCAATAGATTTGAGCATGATTGTGAGGTTGGCTTTAAAAAGTAATCAATCAAAGCTGACAAATCAATACCTCTAAGGACTTTGTTTAAGTACAGAAGGGCAAAATGTTAATTATCTGATTATCTGTTGTACGAAAACCTATAAAATGGTCATTTTGAGAGTCACTGTTTGTTTATGGCCAATCCATAAATATATGCTTTTTATTTGGAATGTGTTATGAAGTGTTGCTGAAAAACAACACTCATTTGTCTATATAGTGTATATGCGAGATCGTTTTAAATAAACAGACATACTATGCGTGATTTGTCCCATTATTTGACTCGTATATTTAAAACAGAAATACTTAATTTATTTTCATTTAAAGCATTAAGCACACACGCTAATTTAGAGCAACTTATATCTATACTGCTCATAAAGATTAGGGGATACTTTAAAACAAAATATCCCATAATGTAAGTGCTTGGTCATGACATAACCAGAATTTCTAATCTTTTGTTTAGTTGTCTGAAGTCTTAACCACTTAACCAAGTCCCTCCTTCTTAATTATATTCCCTGCTGTTTTCTTCAATTTAGGAATACAAATAACTGATAACTCACTCTAAAATGTATTTTAGAGTTAGTATAAGTATGAGGCATTATATGCAATAAAGGAGTTGAATTGCACAGGTACTCCCTGATTTACAATGGGCATACATTCCATTTAAATGTGAAATGTATCCTGAACTGATAAGTTTAACGAGTTATTGGAAGAGCAATCTATACTGTATCATAGCAAGCGGGATGATCGAGCTAGGAGGACATTGATCAGGGGAGCTGTCAAAAGGGCAAGGCATCTTTGAAGGACTTAGAAGTCTTCATGGATGTCATTGGTCTGTCTCTGCAGGGAACAACAATCTTACAAACTTTACACAAAGCTGTGTTGTATAGTAGAGCGGTCAGAAAAAAACCTCTTCTGAAAAAGTGCCACAATGAGTCAATTGCTACTGATGCCATGTAACAAAACATTTTATGGACAGGTGAGATCAAGATTTTAAACCAACTTTTTAGATTGAAATGTAAGCACAGCTGTGGTGGCACTGTTGTTCTAAGGGTGTATTTCTTCAGTTGGGACTGAGCCGTTGGTCAGGACTGAAGTGAAAATTCCTGAGGAAAACTTTAACATCCTAAAGACCCTGCAAAAAGAAACACCACCAACAACAGTTATAACGCAAAAAATTACAGATCTTGAACAATTTCTGCAAGGATCAATGGACACACAAATCTAGGTGTGGAAAAACCGGTGGGTACATATCCTAATACACGAATGGCTGTTATTAAAGCAAAAGGTGGCTCAATTTACCAGGACTAATCATATTCCTCAATTAAGCTGCTAAAAACCTGCTAAAAAGGTAGCCCAGGAACATTTTTTTACTTTGTAATATGACAATAGAACTCTGAATGAAGTGGCCAAATTACAAAATCCATCAAAATCCTTATTAGAAGTGTGAAATAATTTATGGTGAGTTCATGATCAACCAAGTTTACAGTTGTACTATGAATTTTGACAGTGGAACCATAAAGTGGCCACATTACCATAAAACAATCATAGTAGAACTGTGAACTTTATGGTCAAACTGTGAAAGTCCACATTAAAACTGTCAAGCAATTTAGTTTTACTATGAAAAAACTTTTTTTTCCTGGGAGCATTGGTCAAAATGTTTTATTTCTCTGTGTGAAAATGACTTGTAAAGTGTCCTTTGGTACTAGAAAGGTGCTATATATACACACAACTGATTATTATTATTATTATTATTAACAGAACTCTTATCTAAATGACAACACATTTTGTTAATACTACAAGCAACAAAATTATATATATATATAGGTTGTCTGAATTTAATAAAACGTACTATCTAGTACTTAGCTTCGTAGAATACAATACCATACATTTAATTCATTTACGTATTGTAGAATAGTGATGGCAGTAGTGCGTGGCTCCCTCTGTTGGAAAACAGCATTCTTGTGATTTTTTTTTTACTTTCATTTGAATGGAAGTGCTGTTTCTGGCTTTAGCTTCTTACCTCAAAATGTCTTAACGTGTGCCTGAGAGGAAATGGTCTAGGGTTGTACCCTCTACTCAATGCTGCACTGTTTGCTACAAAAGCATGTTAGTCAGCCTGTCCTGCAGTGCCCAGTAACTCAATACCTCATGTTTCTACAGTAACCACTTCAGCAAACACTGGCACTCGCTGGCCCTTACACTGGCCTGTGCTGAAAACGTATTTTCCTTTCATTCGTAATCAAGGGTGTTGTTTATTTCAGTGCGTGTTTATAAAACGTTAGAATCTGAAGAACATTCCAGCCTCATCACAGAATTTTGAATGATATGTTGGCATTTTAAATATTTTTTTAAATATAGCCATGGCTAAATAAGATTTAGTGTCTGTATAATGCCAAAAAAATAGGCAACTATTAAAGGTTCATAAATTTGGAAATCATGCACCAATAATAAATGTATTAATGTAATATAGGAAGTCCCCACCCACAAATGCATTGCAATTCTAAACTAAATGTTTAGAACATATATATTTTTAACTGTGTAATAACTTCCTTCTGTATAAAAAAAAGAAGCACTTTCACAAACTCGACCGCAAGAACAACCACTAAATACATACTCACCAGCCATTTTATTAGGTACACTTTGCTAGTGATGGGCCCCCTTTAAACTTCAGAACCGCTTTAATTATTTATGTCATAGACTCAACAAGGTGCTTAAAACATTCCTTAGAGATTTTAGTCCATATTGACAAGATAGGATCATGCAGTTGCTCCAGTTTTGCCGGCTGCACATTTATGATGTGAATCTGGCAATGTTTTTCCAGGCTTGTGTTATCCAGTTTTTCGAAAACTGTGCAAATCACAGCCTCAGATGTGTTTTTAACTGAAACGAGTGGCATGATGAGTGGCTTTTTATAGCACGATTACACAACATGTCAGAGGTCAAAAATGATGCAAAAGACCCAGGTAAAAATGAACAGTAAATTTTGACAGTAGAACCATGAAGTGGCCAAATTACCATCAACATCCATAGCAGAATTGTGAAATAATTTATATTCAGTTCATAATCAAGTTTACAGTTGTACTATGCAATCTAAGAGTGGAACAATGAAGTGGTCAAATTACCATCAAAAATGTATAGTAGAACTGTGAATTTTATAGTCAAACTGTGAAAGTTAACATTAAAACGGTCAATCAATTTATAGTTTTCCTATGAAATTTCACAGTATATTTTTTCCATGGCCAAGAAACTCCCCAGATAATAATTCTATTGAGAAGCTGTGATCAATCCTCAAAAAGAGTGCGGACAAACAAAAACCCAGAAACTGTTATCAACTTCAAGCACTGATTAAGCAAGAAAGGGTTGCATTCAAGATTTTGCCAAGAAACTGATATCCAACATGCAGAGGCGAATTGCAAGTCTTAAAGAAGGGTCAACACTGTAAAATATTTTGTTCCATTCTATAAGCCATGTTTAAATGTAAAGTTAAAAAACACAAGCAATGCTTATAATTGTGCTTCATTAACCCATATAAACATCTGTCCAAAGGTTCTTAAACAAACTGTGGCAACCAAATTTGTAAAAAACTAAATTTGTGTCATTCTCAAAACCTTTGGTCACGACTGTACTAGCCAATTTCAGTTACATATGCTGCATTATTAAGGTTCTACTTATAAGCTATGCCATATAGACAAAGGAAAACAAGTATGGTGTTGAGATTTATATTTATGATATATCACCGGAGTGCCACTCAGGAGACTTCAGTCAACTGACCTCAAATTTACTCTTGCCTAATAGGTGTTGTGTGAGTTTGTTACGTGTAATGAAATGAGCTAGTTCAAGAGGCTTGTTCTCAAAGAGGAGGCTATATATGTGCTGCAGCACCCCTTAGTGGATTATAAGAAAATATAATACTGGTTATGCTGGTAATACTTTAGTAATTGTGTATCAATATAGTATATTCTGTAATATCATGGGTAAGGGGCATAAACATCATATTGAATACAAATAAATGAATAACTGTGCTGGTTTAAAATCATTAACATAGTCAACTGTGCCTAGGAGTGCTTGAGTGATGAAGCAACAATACAGTCCTGGTGGTGCCTTCTCGTAAAGTAATTTCATGATGGACAGGCACCACTTAATGGATAGCTGTGGCCCCTAAATTTCAACAGACCCTCAACAAACACAGCAAATAACGTGCATATTTAAAGCATTTAATAATAATCATAACAATAATAAGCTGGTGACTGTGAAGGCCATTTGAGTACAGTCTTTAAAAAAAACATTACGAAATTAACTAAGCCTTGTGACATCATATGTAAAAGATTTGACACTGTAGTCAAAAAGGAATGAACATGGTAACCAACAATGAGGACTTGAGTATTCAGAGATGCTCGTCTGCATACCTTGGTTATAGCAAGGGTTTATTTGAGTTACTGTTGCCTTTCTATCAGCAAAACCTCTAACCTTTGACATCAACAAGTCATCTTTGCCGAGACAACTCGTTGGATATTTTCTCTTTTTACATCCATTTTCTGTAAACCTTAGATATGGCTGTGCATGGAAAATCCAGTAGCTTAGCAGTTTCTGAACCTGCCTGTTCTGTACCAATAGCCATATCCCACTAAAAATCACTTAAATTACCTTTCTTCTTTATTCTGATGCTCAGTTTGAGCATGTCCACTTACCTAGGTGCATTGACTTTCTGCTGTGTGATTGACTGATTAGATAATTGCAGTAATTGCAACAAATCTCAGTCTGTCACCGACTGTTTAGATTAATGTTAACATTAAATAAGCAAATAAACTGATGATGTCTGCTTAATTGAAAGCCTTGATATGACATAAAGAAACATTTATTTTATTTAAGAATTAAAAATAAGAAGCCCACATATCCCATAGAGCTGACACACACACACACACACACACACACACACACACACACACACACACACACACACAGGGAACATACTGCAGAAAGTATTAAAGTGAGGGGAATTTATAAATATCATAGTAGAACTTCACATAAGCATGCGTAAATATGCTAGAAAAAGCTAGAGTACAAACATAGATCCTTTATGATCCTTTACGCTTTCAATATGTATGAGGTCACATGGTAAATGTGCATGTTCTATCACAGTATACAGGTAGAGAAGTGGCTGAGAGAGGTTGCTCTAAAGGAAGAGGGGCGAGGGGGCATAACAACAGCAGTCCTTAACTTGTTGTGTTCCTCCTTATTCCTTAGCACTGTAAGTACTGTATTTGGAGATGGTTTTTAGAGGCCTGCATCGTTATAGGTTGGCTTGGCGACCTTTAGGATGCTCTGTGCATTATCTTCCACTAGAGGACGCCATTTGACCTCCCCGGTTAGGAGGAGATCATCCCCATCAAGAGAATCGATATACTGCATCTGTCAGAAGAGAAACGAGGAAATGGTTACAAAAGAGGGGGAAATTTACAGAATGTAATTTATATTATTACTGTATTTAAACAAAGCGAAGACAAGACACTGTAACGTTAAAAGAAAATACAAGAACTAATCAAACAAGTCACATTCATTCTTGTTAATCTTTGTAGTAATAAATTCATCTACAATAAACGGCCCCTATATGAAGGGAAACCATCAGAAGCACTACACTTCACAGCAATATATTGTAATATTCATTATATACTTTGTGTTTAAATTGTTCTGCAGGAACTTTGACCCCTGAAAGCAGGATAGATGGAGGTACTGACATGCTCTGAATAGCGTGTAAAACCTTGTCCCAGAAGTACACTATAGGGTTAAGATCTGGGGACACCCATCCAGTTTTTTGAAATAGTGGCCCCAACTAGTCTAGCATGGATGACCAATTCGAAGTTGCTCAGATCACTTGATATGTCAATTCTTTCATTCACATTTTCAATTCAGGGGCATAGGGTGCCAGGGTCTCACTGGTAGCAGGCACAAAACTCTCTGCTGCTAACCCTAGACATGGCATTGGTCCATAGTGTTTAGACACACCAACTGACCTAATGTGTTTTTTTAGGAAGTGGGAAGAAACCAGGGTACTCCCAAGAAAGCCACATAGTCACAGGCAGAAGAGGCAAACTCCACAGAGATGGTTTTGGCAGGGAATTGAACTAACCCTTGCCATCAAATTCATCAACAAGTTAATCAACTACTCGTCAGGTGGCTATTGGTGCAAACCAGTAAAGATTATTTATTATCTGCCACACAGAGTCCAATATAACATTCTATTTTAGGCATTTTTGTATAGACCAAAATTCATGGTTATTTTAATTGTGCCAACTTGTCGAGACACTGAGGCAGCAAAAATCCTCACACCATCAGAGGGCGGGGTTAGTACAAAGAAGTACACACAAAAAAAAAGTACAAAGGAGATGCAGCAGATTTACCCCATGTCAAAATGTAAGCGATTAGACTAGCAAACAAATCAACAACAGTTTAATTTCAACCAATTAAAAGAGGATTTTGAACCTATGACAACGTCAGCATTGTAAAATAAATGTCCGAACACACGTGGTAGTGCCATTCACTCTAGTGCTCTTGACAAGTCCGTTTGTGCCATCTCTCACTATCTGTAAACCGCGCCTCACCGAGGTGTTTCTGACCTTGAAATTAAGTCTTCAATCAACTGTTGTCTCTTCCTTCCTAGTACCATGAATAGTGTTATTCTGTTACTGAACTTTGGTTTTGACTTAGGTCTCACATCAACATATTCACAAGCTTCTGCACACTTTTACCTTACCATTAGACCTAGTAATAATACTACTAATAAGTATTAGAATAATAATACTAATATAATAGTTATTAGTATAATAATAATAATAATAATAATAATAATAGGTTAGAAATGATAAAAGGCTTTCACCCATTACTTGCTGGGGTATTTAGATATGTCATTTTACCATTTGTTTCTGAAATAAAAAGGTGTCCTTTTGACTCAGCCTGTATTTTATTTTAGATTACATTTACAGCATTTAGCAGACGCCCTTATCCAGAGTGACTTACAATCGATACGGTC
This sequence comes from Parotocinclus maculicauda, assembly GCA_034780255.1. Classification (NCBI taxonomy): domain Eukaryota; kingdom Metazoa; phylum Chordata; class Actinopteri; order Siluriformes; family Loricariidae; genus Parotocinclus; species Parotocinclus maculicauda. The sequence goes on along the minus strand of JAUZSU010145205.1, from coordinate 2,834 downwards.
TTACAATTCAAGCAATGCTTGGTTAAGGGCCTTGTTTAAGCACCCAACTGTAGCAGCTTGGCAGAGGTGGGATTTAAATCCTGGACCATCAGGTCCATAGTCCAGTACCTTATCCACTAGGCTACCACAGTCCCTTTATCCTTTACAATACAGTGGCATGGAACAAATGTTACAATATCCATTGTCAGTTCATCTTCAGTACATTAGTGATTTGGTTTCTCTTCCATGACAGAAGATTTTAGAGGTGCTGTTTAAGGTGTTTCAGGAAAAAAAGAGCTGTTAAACAGGTGAAAAATACATTTTGGTCAATTTTTTTTACTTCAACACTGCTATTACAGATGGCACGAAGAAAATGTAACGTATTTCACAAGCCAAAAACAATTTAAGAGGCCCAATTCAAAACAGGTGGAAAATGAGGGCAATGCAATGATGTCAATCCGGTTGCATAATACGCGTTAAAACATGACGGTGTTAAGCATGACAAAAACACACATGCACATTAAAAGAGGCCTCAGTCACCAGATTTTTCCACTGCATTCTGGGGTTAAATGCTTTATGTGCTGCACCTGCACCCTCTTTCTGTTCCACACGCTCCCTCTTGCTTGCTTTTTCCCCTTTCCATCTTGCACTAATCAAGGCCCAGGAAATCAGTCTGTGTTTTGTGTTTATTTGTGAGATTTTATTTCAGAATGCCCCCAAGGACCTTGTGCACTCACATACATAAACACACTCACCTCATTTGTAATAAATTCCTGCCATCACTTGTAATGAGCCAACACAGCTGCTCAGAGCCTGTGGCCTAAACAGAGGTGGAGGGCATTCTGTGTGTTTTAGTTGGCCTCCTGTTGGTCGAGTGATTCAGGCCCCCTAGAGGCCAGTCCCTCCTTCATTTATGTTACCATAATTGAGCATTAATTTGATAATAATGCATTTATTTTCAAACCTTTAGTTAGTTAAACAATCATTTATTGAATTAGGCTTTGGAAACTGTAGGACAACTTCTGTAAAGTATAAATTAATTTCCTGAAGCCACTGGGCTGCTCAGGAACACAATCTATTCATCTTGATTTATTACAGAATTACTGATACACATTGAGTGTGAACACCAAAATTCTAACCCTAAATCATACAAGTTCAATATATTTATTTATTCACTGCTGAACAATAAACACGGTCACAAAGCAGCTCCAGAGAAAGAATAGTCCAGACCCCAAATGCAAAGCCAAAGCCAACGAAACCAGGCTTAATGGGAAAACCCACCCTGCTCTGACATAGACCACTAAACACGATTAATTGAGTTCTTAACTAAACAAAAGTCCCTGACTAGCCAAATAAAGAACCGCTAACAGTACTTGTTCAGAATATTTCAGATGTTCAGAGATTCAGTATAACTTGTACAATGAACAACAGTACGGTTATTGTGAAGCTAATGAGAAGCTCAGCTGATGATTGTTACAACAAACCTTGTTGTAACATCTTGAACATCTTACCACTCACAATAGAATTCCCGACTCGCTAAACATCATATGTTGCTTAGAGAGAGAAAATCAAAAACAAGTGTTCACGTATTCACTGTGTCTTGTAGCCAGATAGGACAGACTAATGAGGGCAGAGGGCATGCAGCATGAAACCTAAATGCCTGAAAGAGGGATGACTGAAGTTAATGATTGAACAAACTGAGCCAAAAAACAGACACCACCAGCTTCACATTCTATGTACAGTAGTTGTAGATAATTTGGCTTTAAAAAGACAGCTGTTGCTCAAAAGACTATGTTGGAAATAAAATAGTCAAAGAGTGTTATCTAAATAACTTATTTCACTATCTGATAACTAACCACTGAGCACAATATGAAGATTATGACAAACATTGTGCCAAGGTGCCAGCACAAAAAACCCAGCACCTCAGTGGTATCATTAAAACAACAAAAGCAACAGGTGGCCAAACATAAATGTTGTCAAAAGGTAAATCTGTTAAATATAGACCTGGGTTAGTTCAGCCACCTGCACTTCTAACAGGTTCATGATAAGAAGCTTACACTTATGGATAAGACATACAATGGAACATTAGTGATGGGCCAATCCACATTTTTCTGGTTCAGATCGGATTCCAGTACACAACTGCTGATATCAAATCCAACCCAGGAGTTTTTTTTTTCAGTTAAACCAATAGTTAATACTATTTGCTCCTTCAGTTGCAGACTGAAGATGCTGCATGCTTATAGTAAGATCTGGAATGGAATATGGCTCGGTAAATGGATCATATATCCGTCTGATATCCAAAGTGAATGACGTCAATATCAGACCTAATACCAATATGCACTGCTCACAAAAATTAGAAGACATTTCAAAATGAATACAAAGAGGATCCCACAAGGACTGTTGGACAATCTGATCCTGTACATGCCCCATCACTGTCAGTGTGTTTTCGGAGTCTTGCGTGACCATACACCCTACAGAACAGTCAATTTGTGGTACTCTCACTAAACAGAGTAAATGGGACTGTAGAAAAACAGACTGTAATTGTACTCCTACAAAGCGCTCCTCTATGGTAAATGGAACAGACAGAATGGACAAAATGTGTAGAAACAATGAGTTGTGCCTAATAAAGTGATCGGTAAGTAGTTCTAGAATCTTACTGTTGTTTTCTTACAGTGAAAAATATTTTCAGCTCATGGACAACAATGGAGCTTCATTTTCCTCATCTTTAACCATTTTAGAAGAACGCTAGAAAAACATCTGCAAGGTGTGTGGGTGGTGGTAAAATAGAGAATTGTGTTAAGGAAGTACAAAATTGGATGTCGTTTAATTTCCTTTTGCTTAACTCGGATAAAACT
>JAUZSU010145194.1:0-15127 GCA_034780255.1 Parotocinclus maculicauda | reverse complement strand
ATGAAGCAACACGCTGAAGTAATGGAACGTTCTCTTTACTTAACACACCATCCATCACTCTCGTATCACACATGCTCCGTCCGTACCGAGCTTACAGCACCAAAATATCCTACACATTGAATAGCAAATCATCATATTTTATCATTTATAACATTCCTTTATTATTAGAATTAATATTTTTGTATATATTTTTATACATTTAGTGATTTCTTTAATGTAAAAGTCTTGCAAAAACCTGCGAAACAGCAAAAATCTGCGATATATATTTTTTTATTAATATTTTTTGAAAACCCGCGATGCACCGAGTTCGCGAAAGGTGAACCACAAAGTGGCGAGGGAACACTGTATATATATATATATATATATCTGCACTCAACACCCCATTATATATATATATATATATATATATATAGATAGATAGATAGATAGATAGATAGATAGATAGATAGATATAGTTTTTGGTCCAGAGATTTTTAAATGCAAACTTCAGACTAAACTGTGGATTAGTAATAATAATGAGTTGAGCTACTGTAATGTGGAATTAAGTTTCATTTATCTTTAGTTAGTGCTTCACGCTGAGCAGAGTCACTGTGAGTTGAGAGCCTGTCCTGAAAACACTGAGCACAGAACAGATTATCATGTACAAAGATGGAAATTAAGATGAAAATCAACATTTCAACAATAAAAGTGTTTCTTTCATCACTTATAATAATAGTAACATGCTCTAAATAAAAGTGCAAGTGAAAGTCAGGTACTTTCCTAATCCTTGATTTCCTGCGTCCTAGATGACATGAGTCACCTCTTGTAAATTCCATGAGCACCACGTCCCTGAGTCACAGCCGTGAAGGAAGTGAGAAGAAAAAGAACATATTGTGGTATTTAATACACATCTGTGTTTGGAATGCACACAAATCATAACATGTTAGTGTTTACCGTTATATTTACATAGTGGCCACATCATAAACAGCGCAGTTAAGATGCTGGGCTTATGTGAAACCTTAAAGAATTAGTCTCTGGGTGAAAGACCATGTGGTGTCCGATTTGATCATTAAAAAAAATCATTTTGGTGAAATATTTATCCTTTTGAATTTGTTTAGTAGATGTTTTCTTTTGCAAACTTGGAAGTATGCACAGAATCTTAAAGCATCCCCATGTCGTGTGCTGGTCAGGTTCAGAGTCGGGATGGCAGTTTGGGGTGGTGGGTTTGGGACCTATTCTGTGAGACAGTCTAGCACAGATAGTGCACATCATGGCTTTTTGTTTGCTGCAAAATAGAACAGATTCCTGCAAATATTTGTCACAAGCCATAACAAAAGGCTGTTTTATTTTTGTTTGTGACTTTTATATTTAAAAAAAACAACAACCAAAAACTAGTTACTGGGAAATTGCATAACAAATAAGCCCCAAACTGACCTTTTAAGATGCAGTGACTAAGTCTGTTTTTGAGTCATTGTTATTCTGGTTTAGTTTGTCATGTTACGACGGTTTGAAGACCCCAGGAAGTATCAAATGAAACATGCAGTCATGTGGATATAAAATAAAATCAGTGTAGTGTTATAGTGCATGTGCTCATCATATTATTCCATTTAAATCACTTTATAGTATTGAGAATGCTATGAAACCAATAAAAAAGAGGTCTAAATATGCAACTGGATCCTTTTTTAATTGTTTTTATTATTTGCACAGGGACTGTGGTGGGCAGTGTTTAAGGTCTGTGGACTGTGGACCTGAAGGTCCAGGGTCCAAATCCCACCTCTGAAAACCCTTAACTATTGGTCCTCCCAAGGTTTCTTCCTTCTATATTTAGTTTTTCCTTGCCAATGTCGCCGTAGGCTTGCTGAACTTGGGATTGGCCTTTTAAGATCATATTATATTATAAAGCTGCTTTAAGACAATGCACTGTTGTAAAAAGCGCTATAGAAATAAATTTGACTTTGACATTTATTTGGGTTGTAAAGTCTCACTGATAAATCACCAAATGTAAATGCACAGGCCCAGGCTGGACGTCACCCTGACACAATTTGCCCAGCTCTGCAATGGACCGGCGTCTCGTCCGGGCTACCTGCTTCTTTGTCTCTATACGTGTCTCATAAAACATAAAAAGTTAAAAGCTCTGTTTAAAGATTTCTGAAACTATTATTGTATTTTCCAAGCTTGCACAGCTGGTAGTGCTGCTGGTGCACTTTAGGGGACCTGGGTTTGAGCCTTTATCAGTTTGGCATGTTCTCCTGGTACCTGCTTTCCCAGGGTGTTGGAATGAATTCGGGAAGTCAAATTCAAATTTTTTTTATTCATTACTGGACTAAAGTCTTAGGCCACCATAAGATTAGTGTTCAAATGTTTTATCTATAGTGTAATGTCTATATATAATTTTTATTTATAATTATTTAAGTCTCTTTATTGAAAGACATACAGAAATGTGTGACATTTGAAAAAAATCTTTAGTGGCATCATTAGTGTTCTCTCCCAGTAGGACCTGACAGCTTCATTGGGTTGCCAAGTTAAGCCTTTTATAGTCAGGAATTGGTTTTTTTTTGGAAGGGTAGGAGCCAGGAAACCACTTTTTCAGAAGGTGAACAAGGTGAATGGGCTAATATATGCTAAAGTTCAGAATGAAGGAAAGTGGAAAAGAGTATTAAGGAGTAATGTCTGAAAGTCTGAAAGTTTTTTGGTCCTATCGTACACAACATGCTACTGTAACTACACTGCTCACAAACATTATGGAATATTATTTAGTTGTGGGATATTTTATTTTCAAATAAGCAGTATAAGCAATATAAGCAGTGCATATAAAGCTTATGCAAATTTGGACTTTTGTGTGGAATCTTACCTTAAAGTTAACATGTGTGTCTGTGAGCAAAGGACCCTCCACTTCTATAAGGGGTGTGACCTGATCTCTGCTGATGACTTGTATAGTTCCTCCACCCACACAGTCTGCCTCTGACAGGCTCTGCCCCTCTCCCTCTTCACTGGGATTCAACGCTTTGGCCAGGGTGTCAAAGGCACTATATATCCACAGATGAATAATTAACTATTAACATATGCCTTCGACACAAGCACATTTATAATGCAGATCAGTGAATATATATTGTGAGTATATATATATATATATATATATATATACACACATACACATACATACCCACACATACAGTGGGTCCGGAAAGTATTCAGACCCCTTTTTCACTCTTTGTTTTATTGCAGCCATTTGCTTAAATAAATAAAAAATTCTGAAGCAACTATCACTGGAGCCCTCCACCAGTTGGGGCATTATGGCAGAGTGGCCTGACGGAAGCCTCTCCTCGGTGCAAGACATATGAAAGCCTGCATAGAGTTTGCCAAAAATACATAAAAGACTCCCAGACTATGAGAAATAAGATTCTCTGGTCTGATGAGACGAAGATTGAACTTTTGGGCGTTAATTCTAAGTGCTATGTGTAGTGAAAACGAGGTACTGCTCATCACCTACCCTATACAAACCCAACAGTGAAACATGGTGGTGGCAGCATCATGCTATGGGGGTGTTTTTCAGCTGCAGGGACAGGACGACTATCACATATCCTGGAAGAAAACCTCTTCCAGAGTGCTCAGGACCTCCGACTGGGCCGAAACTTTACCTTCCAACAAGACAATGACCCTAAGCACACAGCTAAAAGAACAAAGGAGTGGCTTCGGAACAACTCTGCGACCATTTTTGACTAGCCCAGCCAGAGCCCTGACCTAAACCCAATTGAGCATCTCTGGAGAGATCTGAAAATGGCCGTCCACTAACGTTCACCATCCAACCTGACAGAACTGGGGAGGATCTGCAAGGAAGAATGGCAGCATCATTCCCAAGAAGACCCATGGCTGCACTAGCTCAAAAGTGTGCTTCTACTAAATACTGAGCAAAGGGTCTGAATACTAATGGCTATGTGATATTTCAGTTTTTCTTTTTTTTAATAAATTTGCAAAAAATTCTGTGTCTTTTTTTTTGTCAAGATGAGATGCTGAGAGTACATTAATGAAAAATAAAATTAACCTTTTTTGATTTTAGCAAATGGATACAATAAAACCGTGATAAATTTAAAGGGGACTGATTACTGTCAGTACTCACTGTATAATGCATGATTGCAGGTCCATCAGACACATGGTGAGCATTCACTTGAAGCTCTTTCCTGAGTGAAAATAGGCATAGAGAAACTATGACTTAATGCGGTTTCTCTTATCATCATACACACAGAGATACCTGACAGGTCAATATGACCTACCAGAATTGGACTTACTCCAGAGAGTTGAAACACTGGCTCTCTGTCAAGGTGATGAAAATGTCAATCATATAGACATGCCGGTTTATTTAAATCTGTTAAACACTGCTTTTAGGTTTTGGGAGCGATACAGTAGGATGTGGGTTTGATATGCATGTAGTGTTCTAACCATGCTCTAACACGGAACATGACTATAACATCAAGTCAGCTGCCTTTGCTAAATCATTAAACATGTTATAAGATGTATGAGAGGGCCGAGTGTGCTTGCCTTTTACCACCACCAATATTCAATATCCCACTGTGATGATGTTAGGGTGCTCGGGCTCGGAAATTTAAAGCAGACCAGTGAGACCAAGGCATGTGTGTACATCCAACAAAGTGAAGTGCACAGGTTGTTTGGAGGCTGTTGCCGGCCGTACTCTGTTCCTTTCTCCCTGATTGTACAAAACTGGGACTGGGTAGAGCAAATCAGGTCTGAAGGAATAAATCTACCACACAGACAGAGAGGTTTTTTTTTTTTTCAAAAATAATCTCAAAACCACTACAATAGCTGTGATATTTTTCCCCACAATATTGCTCAGAAACACAAGAGATCAACCACAAAGGTCCATGCAGCACATTTGTCAATAAGTAGCATTTGTAGTACAGCTGTAATGCTGTTTTTTAGTTTCAAGAGACTAAATTCAAACTAGGCATGCACACAACTGGTGAAAATGTGACTTAAAGCAAAGACAGGCATATAATCATCCAAGACAAAAAGTAGATAATTGATACCTAGACTCTTGGGCCAGTAATTGAAAAAATATTAAACTTCTCGTGTAACTTCCTGTTTGAAATTAACATTACTGGTCTCATCTGCTGAATGCTAATAAACTGAACTAATAAATATTTGTAAATTATGAAATTAAGAACTCCGTGCCAAGCAGCAATGAATTACATGTTAACTACAGTACATTGGGGCACCATAGTCTAGTAAACAAAGCTTCTGCTTTTATCAAATTTTAGATTAAACGTTTTTATTACAAACATCTAATCAGCATAATTGTTTGAGTGAAAAGTAGATTATTATTTTTTTTTTAATTGGATTTTTGCTTACAAAAATTAGGGTCTTTTATTATTGTATATTTCATTTTAAAATATTCCTTATTTTCGTGAGCAGTATATCACTTTTGTATGCTGTTCCATTTTTATTGTATTAAAAGTGCGCACTTTGTGACTTGAAGTGCATTGGTTTTGTGGAAATTCTGATGATCGATGTTATCCCAGGATGATGTAACAGTTTTCCAAAAAGAATATTGGGACGATACTGAATGCTTAACTTCCCTGTATTCAAATGCTCTCATCATGCTTTGCTTCATGGGGCTTACTTCAAGCATTCCTTAATTTTCTTTGGTCTTCAAATACTTGTTGCAAAACAATTAGGTGTGCTTTTCATTCCCATTTTCAGTCATTGCATTACAAAAAAAAAGTGTCTTTACTTATGGTCTCAGACCTTTGGCCCCCAGTTTGTTACATCACTAAAATAAATAATTACATATATAGTTTCACAGCAAATGTGAAATATAATAATTGTTCAGCCATTTTATGGTTTGGAAGGAAATAAATGATAATTACTGTTTACAAACAAGTCCAGAATCATTATTGAATTCAGGCCAACTGTGAAAGGGCCAATAGTTCCTCTGTGTGCTGGCATACAACAGATGATCTTTTTAGGCTTCGCTGGCTGATAGGTCTCACTACCAGGTTCTACCTGCATTATTTGCTTGAATTTTAAATGAAAAGCTTCATGCTTTTGGCTCTTATTCAGAACAGAACCTTGTAGTGTCTCATATTTGCTAAAGGTACTATGCTGAAATGCTTAAACTAAGTAGCATTCTTGGTTGCATATGTGAACATGCAGTATTTTGATAGTGTTATATTTATAGCTAATGCTATTGGTAAAAAAAATTAAGTTTGGTTATTTACAGCTTTTTTACCAGAATTTTTGGGACATTTTGTTATGTAATTAAATTAGCTAAATTTGAGATACAGATAATTTAAGGGTAAAAAGTTTGTAGAATTTTCCAGTTACAATGTTGTAAAACATTTCACAATGAAAAGATAAATAGACTGGCAACAAACGAGGGAATCATGGCTAGGAACATCCAGTCTGTGCCAGCAAAGATTGGCTTGTGGTAAAAAGGGGGATCTGCAGCCATTAATTGCGCTTGCATATGACCCATCTCTCTCAGGGGTTAAAGAGGTTAAGGTTTAAGCAGGGAATGTGTAGAGAGAACTCTAAAGGTTAATAAATATACTTTGTCTGTTATTTTTGGACTCTCGTACTCCAGAAATGTTAACACAGCATAGTGTTACTACTGTTACTGTTTCAGATATCTGCATTCTCTCTTTTTTATCCATATATATTTTGAGAGAAAATATGTTAGAGAGAACAGATGTGTTATTTTGTTTAGTATTATGTAATACAAAGGTGTTTTACATAATATTGATCAGATCTATTAGCTTTGTAAAGTTGAAGAACCAGACCTTTAATTAAGTCCTACTGGCATGGATTCTTCAAGTTTGAGAAGTCGATTATGTTCCTGATTTACTAATTAACAGCTGGTGATGAGGACAAACCAATCAACATAAAGTAAAGCCGCTTCTTCAAAAAGTGTGCTGTCCTATAAATGGCAAGAGTTTTCTTCTGTGCAAAAAACATCCATACAAACTCCATTCAATTTAGTAATTAAGCTACACAATTACACAAAAGACAGCCAACGATTAACGGCTTCGGTAAGTGTCTCTTAACTCTTTTTTGATGTTCCCAACGAGGTTTTGAATGCTTCCTATTCTATTCATAAGACCGAGTTGGGGTTTAATGAAGAAGCAGCATGATACTATAATGGGATATTTTATAATTCGAATGGCTGAAAAATATTTGATTGAATAATTAATTAATGATTGATATAGTCACTTTTGGTGCATATTTGATTGCTGTATTTTAATCAAATGTATTGGAAAAGGCTAGGTCCCCTTGTATTCTGAAAGCAATCATTTGTATAAGATTACCGAACGTATTTCCAGAAATAAACTTTGTGCTGATTATAGCCATTTTTATTGCTGGAAATGTCATGTTTAAGTTTGATCCTTGTAGATGATATACTTTTTCCATTATAGAGTCAAAGAAGGATGTGTCACAAGTCTTGTTTTAGTCTGTATTCAGTACTTATCAGTTCAGACAATTACTCTGGCCCTTTCATTTCTACATCACGAAGCCCTTCACGATATGTGGCTTAAGGGCTTTGTGTTGTTAGTGCTCTTAAGGGAAAGGGTGTGAAACACTGAGCAGGGCAGGAAGTGTGGTGACTGCTTTGATCGTTGTGTAAACATATAAATTAAAGTGATTTTTCCATAATTAAGGCGGGGGTTAATTAGCGCAGGTCATTAACTGTTCCTCTGGCTAGTTGTGCTGAGATTAGCTGTGCAGAGCAGAGCAGGGCAGAGCAGGGCAGTGTTCCTTGAGAAATAGCATGGTTTTGTAATTATACATCCCCTTTGTTGTTCTCTACCTTGCTCTGTCCTTTTTTAATCTATCTTGCTGATCCCACCCAGAATGCTCCAGACCCCATTTCCACCAGTGGCTTTATATTTTCTGGTAACAGAAGCAGCAGAAGCAGAGTTAGACTAGGAAAGGAGAATATGGACATAAATGACTCTTTAATAATTATCTCTATGGACCTGGAATGGTTTATCCAGAACATTCCACAGATACATGATTGGATTGAGATCTAGAGAATTTGGAGGGCAAGTCAAAACCTCAGTTCATTTTTGAGCATTTTTTGCAGTATAGCAAGGCTCATTATCCTGCAGAAAGCCACTGCTAATTGGGAATACTGCTGACATGAATTGGTGTACTTGGTCTGCAACTTCTCTGTGTGTTTACGTGCACTTAGTAATCCGATCACAGTTGTGTGTTTATTGTGTGTCATGTATTCACGTAAACAGCGTACTCAAAATTAGAAATAAAATTAAGAATTCTGATAAAGGTAGCTGGTTTATCTCAGTAATCAGATTTCTCAGCACAGTATTTGTGTATTCCAATTTCCATCATTTCTCTATGTCTGGGCATGCAATGTGTCAGGCAGTACTAGGCATTGAACGCCAAATTGTGGTGCTCGAGTTGCACAGCACCAGGGATGATACTCCAACCACATTTTCTCACTCTCAGATGCAACCTGTACTTCCTACATTTGATTCCCAACCTGGCTAGAAGGGACTGGCAAGACTGGTGTATTGGACCACATGCACCCAAGTACTACTTTCACCTGTTTCATAGCTAATTTTCACTGTAATGAAGCCCATCTGAGCTTGACTTACATTGACTGACATGCTGTATCATGATGAACTTGTGCCTGAAACAGCTTCAATATTCTGCTTTTCTTCCCAGCCAAATTATGCTGCATATTCTTCAAATATCTAGTGAACCAGAAATCAGGATCATATTATAGCGATAAATCAGACATACTCCATATTAGACTAAACTAAATGACTTTTAGTAGACAAAGCCGTTAAATATGAGCACAACACACAGGTCACTAGCTCTGGTTATAGAACATGTTGTCGAGCACTTTAATTACTGAGGTCAGGTTTGTCCTTTGTGCTCCGTGTGCAGTCATGCTGAAAATAAAAGAGCATTCCTCTGCCTCTCTAAGTTCTGTACCTTGGGAGGGAGCAAAGGATTGTATCCCCTACTGGGATTTTTTTCACAGTTTGGCAACATAAGAATTCTGTACATAAGCAACCTGACCATTTTATCATACTTTCTATATTTATACTTTAAAGATTCTTACTTCTGGTCTAACATCTTTAATGATTGTGGCTTTAAAAATCTTCATTTTTTCACAGTCAATTTTAAAGTTAAGCTTTGACTGCCATAAACAGAATCAGTGTGTCTTATCAGTACTCCACCGATGTGTGGATGACAGCTCTTTTCATGCGTATGAGCATATTGGAACCAGAGAGCTACAAGTTAACCTTTATAAAGCCCTTTTTTTATAACGCATGGATTATGTTATACAGACCACGTACTAGAACACTTTTAGAACAAATCTCAAAAGGATATGCTGTTTCTTACTGTTGTTGTTAATACAGTCTCTGACCTTACATCTACAAAGTACAGCAGTGTGGTAGATATGTCTAATGGACTGCACAGTGAATGAACACTGTTTGAAAGTTCCAGTAGCGCTGCTGTGTCTGTTCCAGTCATACCAGCAAAACACACACTAACATATTACCACCACATAAGCATCACTGCAGTGCTGGGGGAGTGATCCTGACTATTATGGTAAATCTGATAAAACTTACAGTAAGTGCTGAAAAACTGAAATGTACCTAGTAAAGTGATCAGTGAATGTACATTTCAATAGTAACGTTTTAAAAAAAGGAATATTCAAATTAGCTTTTAAATGAGAGGAAGTAAGTAGAAGGTGCAGGTAGAGGTGAAATGCAATTTAAAGGCACAACCTACATTATCTTACAAAAGTGAATACATTTTACACATTTTTTTAACTATTTTATTATCTTTTCATTGGACAGCACTCAAGATATGAAACTTTGAATATAAAGTATTCAGTCTACAACTTGTATAACAGTTTAATTCTACTGTGCCCTTAAAATAAGTTGGCACACAGCCCTTATAAAGATGGCCTAGGCTATAAGAAGATTTCTAACGCCCTGAAAGTGAGTTGCAGCACTGTGGCCAAGACCATACAGCGGTTTAACAGGACAGGTTTCACTTAGAACAGACCTTACCATGGTCAACCAAAGAAGCACAATATCTAGAGGCTTTTAAAAGCAGAAGTATGAGTGCTGCCAGCATTGCTGCTAAGGTTAAAGGTGTTTGGGATCAGCCTGTATCACTCTATCAAACTGGTTTGCATCCCTGTCATCCCAGATGGAAGCCTCTTGACGATGCACAGGAAAGCCCGCAAACAGTTTGATGAAGTGGCGGCACCCAGGTGAGAAGTACAAAGACAAGTGTGTTTTGCCTACAGTCAAGCTTGGTGGTAGTATTGTCATGGTTTGGGGCTGCATGATTGCTGCCGGCTATATGGAGATACAGTTCATTAATAGAACCATTAATGCAAAACATGTACTGTGACATGGTGAAGCAGAGCATGATCCCCTCCCTTTGGATACTGGACCACAGGGCAGTATTTCATCATGATAACAACCCCAAACGCACCTCCAAAATGACCAGTGCCTTGCTAAAGAAACTGAACTAAAGTTGCTGGACTGGATAATCATGTCTCTAGACCTAAACCCTTTTGAGCATCTGTGGAGGTGTGCAAGGTCTCTAGCATCTACCAGCTCTGTGATGTAGTCTTGGAGGAGTGGAAATGGATTGCACATCTCTGAAGACATATGTCTCAAATTGTAGTTTTACTGCCATATTAGCACACCCCAAATTGCGGTGCTGTTTTTAAATGCTGTTTTGAACATTGGCACATGGTTTGAGACTTAACCAAAGATTGACCAGTCGTAAAGCAGAACAGAACATTAACGCCATGCAAAATTGTGGGTTTTTTTTTGATAAACGAGACCAATCTGCAGTATGTTTCAAACGAGATCAAACAAGATTCTTTGGAGACCAATGTCTGAAGCATGCTAGAATACCTATACTAATATGATGAGTCAGACACAATAAAAACATAGTGAATCAGTTAAATAGAACAATAACAGCTAAACTATTACATTTCCCATCGCACTGAGTCCGCTGCCAATGTGCCGTTGTGTCATGATGCTTGCTTAGTATATTTAGCATGCTGGTCACAAAAACTCCAGAGGATAATTTAAGAGGAGTCCTCGAACAAGGTTTATGCTTTAAAAGAATTAAAAATAGCTAGCAGGAGGAATGGCTAAACAGATTATTATAATGATCTATTTAGACATGTATTTAAGAAAATGAATAACAGTGCATTTACATGATAATGTGTGGAACGTGTACCACAATTTTACACTAATTTAATACATTAGTGCTGATATTAAAAACTCTGGTATGATTCAGAACCATTGATAGCTCCTTCTTACAGCCCATTAATCCTTCTCATTGCTACACCAATATTTATACTAAATAGGTGCATGTTGTTTGACCAGATTATAGTGTATAGATTATTTTGTTATTTAGTTGAATGTCTGGAATGCAAATAGTCCAGTCTAAATCTGCAGTCAATTTGATTTCAGTCAACAATTTTCTGCATGTAAACATAGCCAGCATGAGATTGGGATCAATAGAACAGACTTATTTCAATGTTTTCTTTATCATGAGTGTTTTTGTTTGTTTTAGCACTGTAAGTTATATATTTTTAATATTAATTTAATGTATTTCTTTTGATCTTATTCACACTAACTCACCAAACACATTTACCATGTAGTGTCCCATACAGTATTGCATCTGCTTAAAAGCATCAAAAGCTTTCACATGGCGCTTCTAAATAAGCCACAAGAGAGTGTATGCTGGAGGCATGGTTAATGAATTGTGCTGAGCAGGGTCTGGGACTCTGTGGGATTATGGATGGAGTGTTCTGAACAGCAGATGATAAAGAGGTAGAAAAGAAGGTTGAATTCCTCAAGGAAAGTCCTTTTTCCTCATTTTTTCATTCCAAAATATATTTTATATCTTAAAGAATTGTAGTGCTGAGCGACTATAATCCTATCGTGGTAAGAGGTTCATGATACATCCAAGTGAAATATAGTATTTATTTGCACAAAAAACACTTATCCTTACGGTTATTTATCCTACTATAAATAATATGAGCTTTTTGTCCCAAGTTTAAATACAAGCCACTGTGATTTCTATGCTGAAGGATTTCTAGGTCAGTTACATTCCTCTGTGTAAACAGAACAGGGAATCACTGTGTTCATCTGACATGGCATGTAAATCAGAGGCATTTGATCAGCTGTATAAGCTTAAATACTCTAGAGCTTGCAGTAATACAAAATATCTTTGTTTTTTTTTTAATGATTAAGCAATTAACAGGGATTAGAAAATGCAGTCAACACATTGGCTATTGCAGTAATATTCAATTCATCTTCATGTGAAAGAATCCTTAATTCCAGTTTTTGAACATGTTTGTTTACTTGTTTTTAGGTGTTTATGTATTTAAGATATTTAGTAGATTTTCAACCTACACCTGCTGTAGTCCTTCCTAAATTCTTTAACTGGCTTGCCTTAAATAGTTTATGACATTACAGTAAAAGTTTTTGCAGTGACTTGGTGAGACTCTGCTTTTTCCAGTCACCCACCCTTCAATGGTTGCTTTGCTCATTTGATTTTTTTTTTCTTTTAATTTGGCAGTTTAAAATGTCTTTTTTAAACTCTGTCTTTAAGGATGCATTATCCCTGATCCACCATTCATGGTGCAAATCCCAATATTTCTACTGTAATACAGCCACCTGACATATAATGTCTGTTTGTCAACTATGCTTCTGCTCTTGTGTAGTTTGGCATCTGGATTTCTTTGTCTGTCTTGGTGTGGTCCAGTTTGCCAATTATTATTCATTAATTGTTAAGTAAGGTCAAAAACATTTGATAGACATGAATATAATCACGACACTTGTGTAAATATGAGGGAAATTGTTGTGTTAATTGTTGTGTTAATTTCTTTTTATTGTGAACATGAATAGTCGAACTGATGTTCAAAGCACTATGGAAAATTCTGATCCTTTTTCAACAGCAACAGAACTTTAGCCTCCACAGTAATAGTGGTGACAGTTATGCATTTGTGTTATGCTCTTAGGTGCTGGTGACTGTCAGTCATAGTTATTTGTGGTGTACCCACACCATGTGTACTAATGAGCCTGGCAGCACTAAATGATGTTGAATAAACATCGGTGAGAAACATGAGGGTAAGCAATTCAACCTTCAATAATCATGCAGGGGTAGAGAAACTGAAGCGAAACCGCCTGCTCAGCTGCTGAAGATATAACAATTCAAGAAAATACCACAAAAAAGAGTTGAAATTCCAAGCACATTGCTTATACTTATTTTTAGGAGCATGAAAAAGGTGGGCCAGTGTTTATATATTGGTACATAAACTTTTTGCAGGTTTTAGCTGTCTTGTCTTCTGCTCTTTTTCACCTGACTCAGCATTGTACATTTTGCTGATGATTCGTTGAAAAATACCAACTCTTTGTTAGAGTAGCAACAGTAATTAAGTTCTTTCAGACATATTGTTCTTTTTCGTGGACAGAGTATCCAGGTTTTGGAAATGCATTTGCAGACTCTTATAAATTCTAGCATCTATACAGACCTTCTTTGATTGTAGCATGGTACACATGACCAGACACCTCTTAAGAAAATTGGCCTCAGGGAAAGGGAGAAGACATTTCCTCCAGTTGCAGGTGGTTTGTCATGTCATGGCTGAACACCCAGGTCTTCACAAATGACACTGCAGCTATTTATAGCTTCTCTCAGTTCTATATTTTTTTGTCTAAAGTTTTTTGTTTGTGTTTAGTCTTGTCTCAGTATTTGACTATTCAGGATTCAGAGCTTCACATACAGTTCTTTATTCTGTAGTATGAAATAATTGTACTTGAAACATCTAGGGTTATTAGATTTATTCAATGGAGGAGTAAGTGCCACTGCTCATAGATGTTGTGAATTAATGAAGGGCATCATTTATACAGCATCAGTGAGCTAGTTCTTTGAGGTCAGCAAAAAGGTCTTATTAGCTGACAGTGGGAGTACAGAGGAGTGACTTTTGAGATCTTAATTACTCATCTGTTGGACAGCTGAATCCCCCTCCCCCAAGCCTTCACACCTCAAATTTCACACTGGACACAATTAATTAGTGGCAATTTGAGGGAGAGACAAAGCAGTCATTACAGATCAAGATGCCTCCTGCTGTTTTGCATGATGAATTAATGTCCTGTAGGGCTTGTATATATATGTGCGTTGTGTTAAAAGTATTTTTTTCTTGAAGAGAGATTTCTCAGAATAAATAAATTTTAATTAAAGGTTGCATTTTCCTGTAACCTCTTCAACTCATCTTTACCGCTGGTGCCAAGTAATTGTGGTGGACACTGTAGTTACGCTCAAAGAAATGTGAAATATATTTATTTTTCTCTTTGGAAGTAAAGCGTGAGAAAAGTGTGACTTATTATGGAATTAATTCCATACACTTAGTATCATCATTGTTCTATCCATGTCTTAATTCTCCCCCTCCCCATATCTCTCCCCTGAATTCCAGTTCATATAATTGAATCTAACTCTGTTGGAGCTTCTGCATAGATTGATATACACACATTCCACACTGCTAGGTTTCAGTGCTTGCGTTCCTGTGGCTTTGTTGGTCTCCAGACCATATGGTTTAGATACCTATATTGCTGTGCCAAATTCCCGGAGCTTTAAAAAGCCAGCTAGCTGGTTTTTTACTGTCTGTGGAGGTTTATGCTCTGTTAATGAAAACCTTAGCTGTGCTGTGCTTCTGTCATTTCCCTACTGATAACCTCCCACTAAAGAAAGTATGAGGAAGAAACGCATGTTCTATTCTTTTTATCATTTAATAGCTTCTTTAAAAATACAAATGGAAAAAAGGACAGAAAGTAGATACTGTATTTCCAAGAACTGGACTTTTAAGTGACACATGTTCTTATTAGGCTCTGATATTTTCGATGAGAGGTGTTATTTATTATATAGTATATAGATTTGATGTGCCGATGTATCTTCACATCACCATAGGATTTTTCATGCTGGGATAAAATTATTAATTGGGTTTTGCATAAGCATGTGGATTCCTACCAGCTTACTGGTGGCTCGGTGGGTAGCACCGCTGCTTCAAAGCAAGAAGGTATTGGGTTCAATCCCAGGGTGGAGCGGCCTGGGGCTTTCTGTGTGG
>JAUZSU010145183.1:0-26910 GCA_034780255.1 Parotocinclus maculicauda | reverse complement strand
ATTATAGACTGAATTCATTCAAGCCCTACGATGTTACCCAAACGTTCTGCAAGTTCTACTGCTAAAATAGTGTATAAATACTTCAATAGATATAGCATCCCTACTTCGTAGATTTTCGTTTATCGCGGATGGGAAGGTATTTGCAGGAATGATCTTGCTCTTATTGATTTACTACAGTGCTTTCTCATTTAACAATTCCAGTTTATTTCTTTAGCGATTTTCATACACAAGGCATTCAAAATGCTTTACACTTTTTCTGTGGCTGGATTAAAGAAACTTAATTAAAAGAATAGAAATGCAACAGGCTATGAGTTTCCCTCACAAAGGTTAATAAAAATTTGACCGTAAAGTTTAAAATGCATTAATTTATAATAAAATGCAATTACAAGCACTGAACTAATATTAAAATATTTTAAAAGATGAATAAAAGAACTTGATATCTAAGGAGAAAAAAACTACGAACAGGACCTTAGAAGCAAACTGAAAGCTTGACTAAATACTGCCATTGTCCAATCGTTTATCTAATCTGGGCTCAGTTTCCCAAAGGCATCATTAGGATCATCTTAGCTAGGAGTGTTTCATGTGATCCCCACTCTACTCTGTAATTTGACAATGATCTTTGGCTGCAATGCTTTTGGGAAATCCACCCCTGAGCAGTTGAGTCTAACACTTTGTTCAGGGCCCCACAGGCTGTCTGTACTGGGATTTGAACTCACACTTCCAATTAGCAGGTCAGTGTGTAACCACAAAGTAAATGTCACTAAATTTGACAGCAGCTTTGCTTAATTTAGTAACCAAAGGGCAAATTCTACCAATAGGAATAATCTGTAATGTTCGTCCCTTCCCTAATTGGGATAATTTTCTGTATGTTAATGTTGTGAATAGTAAAACATCCATTGATTAGACATGATCAAAGCGATTGGATATAAATGTAAAATAACGTATTGAGATGTTTATAACAGGGGACTAATTTCCTTTACCATTGAGGTAACTTTTAATTAACCTCTATATGGACACAATAGAATTGATTAGGTTTGGATCCATAGTCGATATCTAAATATAATTTTAATAAGCACCATTTCTGTTCAAATTACTGTGACATACCACATTTAGTTTATGCTTTAAGCTTTATTTAACCTGTGATAAATTATTCTGCAATCCTTGTCCATGTTTAGTGTGCAATATTTATTTTATTCAATAGGGGAAATTTGCACTGCAATAATACTGTACATACAGAACAAGTAATTGCACACATACAATAGAAGAAAAAAAAGGTCTTAATTTTTTCTTAATCAAAATATGTACATTCTAGTTTTTGATTAATTTTAACAGATTTTAGAGGTAATTAGGTGATCACTGAGTATTACATTTATGATTTATTGAGGAAAAGTATAGAACATATGAAATCTGTAATTGGATTATGGTTTTCTGAGCTTTTCAGAGTTAAAGCATTAGTATTAATTTGTTAAAAATAAATATTATAGATGCTCGTATTTGTATTATTAATCAAGGTCTGTAAAACTGCATCCATTTTTGACTAGTTCATTCTTTTGTCCTTGCTGCAAATAATTTTTTGTACTTATTGGCCAAAGAATAAAGCAAATTTCATTTAACTCATTCGTGCAGAGTAACCACTCTTAACCACTTTGATGGTCACATGGAAAGCTGAGAACGTATACTTTCAGTCTGGTGAAGAATGATGAAAAATTATATGCACTTTCCTGTAGAGAGAAATGAATGAGCTTGTTCAAAAGAATGTTAGCATTCCAGGCCGCAGAGTTAGCTGTCCATGACATGCTTAACCCAACCAAAGTTCCTGCACATAAACACTCAGCAAACTTTGGCAGAATGTTTCTGTGTAAAAGTGCTTTACTACAATACATGAAAAGCATCAGAGGCAAGACATAAATGCTGTCACCAGTTATTCCGTGAAGGACACTCTGCCAATTCAGGTGGTAGAGGTGGTATCTCTTAGACTCAAGATATGCATCTAAATGCTATCTAAATATTTTTATTGATTTAAAATCCCAGAAAAATAACACAATTTCCAGATCTCTGTACTGTTTGGTTGCTTGTGTTTAGTGTTTCGGCCATCTTCTGCCCCTCTGCAGATATCAACGAGTGTTTAAACCCTGGGATCTGCAGTCAGATCTGCATCAACCTGAAAGGAGGCTACAAGTGTGAATGTCATGAAGGTTATCAGATGAACACCAGCACAGGAGTGTGCAAGGCAGTAGGTAGGTGGGACTGTGCTGAAATCTAGAGAATGAGCTCCCAGGTTCTGTCAGAATTTAGCATGGGTGTTTGAAAGGGGGCCTTTCTTTCTCTTACGCATTTTCACCCTAATAGTAACATGTTTTAGGAAAATGCCGCCTACCAGCATTTATAAAAAAAATATTTTTTTGTTGTACAAATGCATCATTATCAGTACTACAAATTGAGATTCATATTTCAAATAAGTCTGTGTAAACCGGATCTCTAAGTGTCTCCTCTTGCATTTCAGGCAAAGAGCCATGTCTGATCTTCACAAACCGGAGAGATATCCGAAAGATTGGACTGGAGCGGCGCGAGTACACACAGATAGTGGAGCAGCTGCGCAACACTGTCGCTCTTGATGCAGACTTTAATCAACAAAAGATCTTCTGGGCTGATTTGGGACAGAAGGCCATCTTCAGGTAACAAAACCACCCAGAGTTAGTGTGGGGTAATGAGAAATGTGGAAATAAATGAGTTTTAGTACCCATAGTACTGTCTGGGTGTAACGATGCACTCTGCACGTGATACTGAGTTTGAAATAAGATAATTAGAATTTCTCACAATTATTGATTTTGCATTGCATAAAAGACATTCTTTTTTTTTAAAGTGAAAACTGCTGTCCCCTACAATTAAACTAACTAATAAGAGGTTTAAAATTGTAAAATAAATGTTCTGTTGTAGCTTTACCATATCTGAAATAATAATAATAATAATAAAATCATTACCTTTTTATTGCTGAAGAATAACAATTCAAAATAATGAGTGTTTTAGTATAAAATGTAATCAAACATTATCTTTAGTCCCCTGCAGTTAAGAGATTAGGAGTCTCCCTGTTCCCTTCCATTTGGTATCTTTGAGAAAATAAAGCATCTCCCCAGTCCCCTAAATGTATTAAAATGAAGCAATTAAAGCTGCCTCCAAGCTGTCTGGTACCATCCTGGTCATTGATGGTTTTACTGTATACTCTAATCTGGTACTAAGGATTTCAACCTTGTCATTCAGCAGACACTTTTTATTTTTTGTATTTTTTTATTTTTTTTTTTAGTCTTGGTTTTTGATTTGCTGAACGTTTCGGTTCTCTTCAGCACAGTGCTGGACAAACGGGAGGATATCAGCAACCATGCCAAAGTGATCGATGTCCAGATGCCAGTGGGTATAGCGGTGGACTGGATCTACAAGAACATTTACTGGTCAGACTTGGGCACTAAGACAATTACAGTGGCTGACTTCAACGGTACAAAACAGAAGGCTTTGTTTGAGAGAGATCTGAAAGAGCCAGCGTCCATCGCAGTGGATCCACTTTCTGGGTAATCTTGTATTTATACACTCTTTTTGGGAATGTAAGCTGTGTATATCACTTAGCTGCAAGTTTGTGAGCTTTGGTGTAACATTTCAGTATGCTGCCACCATATGGGGGTGTGTTTTGGTTTGTGTATCTTATTGTGGTGGCAGTGTTTATGTTCGAGGAAATGACTTTCTCAATAATGATGCAACGAGGGAATTGTAACCAAGGCCTTATTGCTCTTTGTACGTTGTGTGTGGTTGTGTTTTTGTTGGCTCATTACCATGTTTTTCCACTGTAGATTTCTTTACTGGTCTGACTGGGGTGAGCCGGCTAAGATTGAGAAGTCTGGTATGAATGGAGCAGACAGGCAGGTCCTTGTTGAAACGGACATTCAGTGGCCCAATGGGATCACACTTGGTGTGTATGCAGTAGAGATATAAATCATGTGTAGTATTTTCTGATTCAAACTGTAGTATAGCATGGGTTAGATTAAAATACCATGGTGCTGGACAGTATGAAAGGAAAAAAATATAGAATTTGAAACATTATCCCCCCCTACCAAATTCATGATATTATCATAGTATTTTTGGTGGGGGTGGGGTCTTCACTGTGCTATACTGGGCTTTTATGTTAGCTTGTAGCTTTTAAAATTAATTTAATTATGAAAACAACCAGTCAAATTAGTATCTGTGACAAACTGAAACTGTTGGCCTAATGGTCTATGGATCAGATGGTCCAGGCTTCAAATCCCACCTCTGCCAAGCCACCACAGTTGGGTCCCTGAGCAAGACCCTTAACCGACAATTGCTTGAATTGTAAGACTATATTAATTGTAAGTCGCTTTGGATAAAGGCGTTCGCTAAATGTCGTAAATGTAAACTGTGCAATGTCATTGTAGAACCTTCTTGCCATATTTACCCACCATAACACCATTAAGATTTAGATATGAAAAAATAATTTCCTTTATCCATACACCCAATATAGTAGTACAGCACTAAAGTCCAGATACTTTAATAGCAGAGATCGTAAAAATGATCAATTGTAATGGGACATAAGAATCTCTGAACTTTGGATATAGCAGCCATAATCAGAAGATAGAACTTGGTAGTTTACTGGTGATTTGATTCTTTTTTTTATTTACTGCTGTTCTCTTGACAGATTTGATCAAAAGCAGACTTTACTGGGTCGACTCTAAACTGCACACATTGTGTAGTGTGGATCTGAACGGAGATAACCGAAGAAAAGTGCTACAGTCTTCAGACTACCTGGCTCACCCTTTTGCACTTACTGTGTTTGAGGTACGTGATGTTAGTTGTTAAAAGTTATTTTAAACCGATACTCTATCGACTTAATTTGACGTTTTTCCTCATTACAGGGTTATAAGTTAAGTTTGTACTGTTCAGTTAGTAGGTGTGTCTAGAATACAGTGCAAAAGTCTTTTCTACCATAAGCTTAGTTTTGCATTTTTATTTTGATGGTTTGATAGCATTTGGTTTGCTTTTGGAAAGTTCAAACCAGCTTCATGGCATGGTTGTTAGTAAAGTCCCTTCTGAAACCGAGAGAAAGTGGACAGATTTATGCCTGAACAGAGAATCAAATCTCTTGGCTTTTAAATTGTCTCGCCTCATCTTTATCCTTATCCCTTGACCTCTTAAATAAGGAGCAAATGGCAAACATTGAGGTTAAAACCCATCATTTGGAGAATGTCAGCCTGGAGAGCCTGACCTCTTGTTACGTAAGGTTTCTTTTTTTTCTTTCGACCATCTATTACTTTTTCTGGTGTTTGAGTTGAGGAAATGCAAATGTTTAGCAGCATCAACCTGTTTGAGGAACTATAATCAGTAACACCATGATGAAATGGACAGCTTCTAGTGTGTGGTGTTTTTGGGTTGTTCATGTTGGGTTTTTTTTAAATCATAGATGTGTACACCTTTCTAAAACCTGTTTTTGGTTCTGGACCCCTAATTTCAGTCTCCTGCTTGTTAATCATTATCTAGGATCGAGTTTTCTGGACAGATGGTGAGAGTGAAGCCATCTATGGAGCTAACAAGTTCACAGGGTCAGATGTCGTTATGCTGGCCAACAACCTGAATGAACCACAGGACATCATAGTGTACCATGAACTCATCCAGTTGTCTGGTAAGTCCCATTGGTTTTGGGTCTTAGCGCTTTCACATTGACTGGCTAAATAGTTTAGTCTTTTCTGATAAAAGATCACTGTATTGTATTGGGGTGGTAGAAGGGACTTTTTCTTTAGTCTGAATTCTCACCTGTTCAGCAATGTACAATACTTGGCATAACCCTTAATTTATCTGCACAATAGAAATATACAGTCATTAATCATTTTATTAGGTACACCACCTTGTTTCAGCGCTCATCGTAAAATTATTTTCACTTACCACATCGGTTTCTCTACATATGCTAGCCCCTTTTACTCTGTCCTCTAATGGTCAGGTGTGTTTTGCTGGTACAAGGGGATTGGACACAGTAGTGCTGCTGGAGTTTTTAAACACCTCAGCATCACTGCTGAGCTGAGAATAGTCCACCAGCCAAAAATGTCCAGCCACCAACATCCTGTGTGCAGAGTCTTGTGAGCACTGATGAAGGATTAGAGGATGAATAACGCAAAGATGGTGTAATTATTTCTCAAACTTGGAATACAATCAGAAAGTACAGGACATTTGTATGCAGTACTTAAAACCCATAAAAATAGGATAAAACCAGCTTTTGCAGGCTGCAGTGATATGTAGTGGGAACTCCCCTGGCAGCTTTATAGGGATGCCTTTGACCCTACAGTTTGAAGCTTGAAAAGCTGGATCAGAGTGAAAACGCTAAGATTTCCTAAAGCTCACTGATTAAAATGAAGACAAGTGAAAAAATTATTTTGTGGCGATTAATCCTATGTTTGACATTAATACAACAAATCTAATGGTGGCTTAAGTTTTACATTTACAGCAACTTACAACTGGTACAGTCTTACAATCCAAGCTTTTGTGGGTTAAGGGCCTTGGCCAATGACCATACAGTGGCAACTTGGCAGAGCTGGAATTTGAACCCTGGACCTTAGGGTCCAGTACCTTAACCGCTAGGCCAACAGTTTCCCTTTTGCACAGTACTATAAAGCCAATATCTTGGTGTTTAAACTGTTTACAAAAGTCCTTTACATTTGTTCTTAACATCTATTCTTGAACTTCTCCTTTCATGTAGTCTGTTTCTCAGCACAGCTGCGTCGTATATGCAAACTGCACATCAGATTATACCTGTCCTGCCCTGGTATTTGTCTGATGTGCAATAAGCACTCCGTAAATGACTTTCAGGTTTCATCAATTGCACTGCGAGCAATAAATGACTACATTTGTGATTACACCCTTCACTTTGCACTCTTAAGTAGTAATTCCCTAAAACGCATAGCAATTTAAGGCTACCATGCAAAATGGACAGTCATTTGAAAGACTGAGTCCTCCAGAGATGCTGTTCATTATCTCGCACATTTTTTTTAACATAAGCCATGCTCTTACTAAAGGGTGCTGATTATATTGCATCATTTATCATGTGTGAAAAAAATTCCCAGCTTTGTGAAAGTCCAGCAAGACAACTTTCTTCGGAAAGGATTTGTTTGAGACACTTTTCTACGGCACTGAGCAAGCCATAGTGTTGAAAATAAGAGATGAAACTGACGAGGTTTTCTTTTTTCTAGGCACCAACTGGTGTAACGAGAAGGTAGCAAACGGCGGCTGTTCCTACATGTGCCTGCCTGCACCTCAGATCAACAAACACTCCCAAAAATATACGTGTGTGTGTCCGAAAGGACAGGAGCTGGCGTTTGACGGCCTGCAGTGCAAACCAGGCAAGTATCCGGAGATCTTCCTTTGCGTGTTTGATTTGATTTCTGCAGCGGCGTTTGTTCTGTCTCTCTTCCTTTGTGTTTGACAGCTTGAGTTGTTTTGCTTGACAGCTCCCTTCAGGCTCTGTCCCTTCGCTTTACCGCCTCCGTCTTCTCAAAGCTAAACAGTTGCTGTCTTTTGGAATGCTCTTTCTCACACTGTTGTGTTGAGTAATATATAGATAGAATTTGGCATCAAATGCCAAGCGTGAACGCAGCACAGAAGAGAGAACCATTAATGGTGGGGGGCATTTTGGGGACAACCAGTGCCTGGATTAAGACTTTTATGGCTCTTAAACCTAAATGACATAACAGGCTTTGCTTTACTAAGCAACACCGATGGCAGCAGGAGCGCTCTCTAATTGCCTTTGTGAAGAATGCAGGAGCAGTAAACTGTTCTTTCTGACATGCTGGCTTTTATTAGATGAAGATAAAGAACTTGAGAGCTTGAATGGGGAGTGAGCTTTCAGGAATCTTCTCTTCACAGCTGAAAGTCTAACAAACTGAATCCAGAAACGGTTTTCATCCTCTCGTAAATAACTCAGATTCTGTTTAGATCAATGCATTAAGTTACATCATCTTAAAGTTTAGTGCAAATTCCAGCCCATTCTGAGACTCTTAGTAACATCACTGTTGAGTGACTGTGCTTTGTGACCTCATGTCCAGTGCTACACAATCCAGCAATAAAAATAACACAACAAATTCCAGACTAGCAAGTTGATTGGTGGCTCAGTGTCAGTTGATTCAGCTGCCTCACAGCCAGAAGATCAGTCTGGGTCCTTTTTGTGTGGAGTCTGCATGTCCTGCCTGTCTGCTTGGGTTTACTCTGGGTACTCTGATGTCATCCCACAGTCGAGACATGTGCATGCCAGTCAGAGTGCCAGTCAGAGTGCCAGTCAGAGTGCCAGTCAGAGTGCCAGTCAGAGTGCCAGTCAGAGTGCCAGTCACATGCAAATTGGTAATCCTATAATGGGAAATATACAGGTTTACATGACATCACTTTTTTTCCCACTTTAGTTATTAAATGCAACTTTAACATTTAGCGCATACTACTAATGTCTGGTTGTTATTAAGACAAAAATTTACACTATGTTAATGTTTAAAGAAACTATACACTAACAATGTCGTAGAAGAAACAAGTTGAACTACTCCTCAAAAAGGCATGTTTCACCTGTTGTGTGAAAGAAAAGGTCTATACTGAACAAAAGCCGGTCATTTTGGCCGCCTTTGCATCTGCTGCCACAACCTAATGCAACACTCGGTGACACCTGTATGAAGAATGCAGGGTCAGAGCTAAAGGTCTTTACTCTGAGACTGCATTTGTTGGTGCAAGACAGATGCCTGCTGATTTTAGTAGTCCAGTACCAAATACACCAAGGCACATGGAAATATGAAAGATATATGATTATAGGACATTCTCGAGAGGAACGTCTAGTTACCATAATTATTCACACGTTTATCCGTCTGGATTTGTTGCTTTGTAATAGTCCTTTCCATTTATTTTAATTCCAGTCTTTGTAAGCTTTAGTCCATCTTGGCCTTTTCACCTTGTTCCCTTTCCTGTGTTTTTGTGACGGTTACCTTGCCAAAAAGACCATTCTTCATCCAGCTTCTGTTATTGCTCAAGTGTAAGGGGAGGTCCCACTAAATTCTTGCCACTGTAACCCTTTTTTCTTTAGATTTTTAAAAGATTCTGCATACACATTTCCTCTGTGACATGTTTATACATGGCCATTATGCCATTGCTAAACCAATGGTGTATCTAATCTCATGGTGGCCCAAGATTTCACAGAACTGTATATAGAAGCAGTTGTTTAAAATACAATGAGTACATCAAGGCTTGTACAGGGTGAAAAAACGAATGCGTATAAGTATTTTCCATTATTCTCCCTGTAGTTTGTAAATGCAGGAGCGATCCTGATTAGAATAAAGATCACTAAAGGGTCGATAACTACATTAGAAAAATCATGCAACAACTGTTAGTCAACCAGACCTGGATCAGGATTGGGGAATTGCTGTAAAGGTGGATGATGCTCAGTTACTTTAATGTTCTGTAGCTATAAAATGTGTTCATCATTCCAATTGAAATATCTAAGCCTACCTATAGCCACATAAGCTCTATAATCCTTCTTTTACTTTCACAGGTATTGATATGCAATGGGAAACGCACACAGGTATTGAGTAATTTGGGTAATTTAATCAATCTGACTAATTAATTAATCTGATTTTTAGATTGGCTTGTTTACACTTGAATATTCAGATAACTGTAGAAGTCAGATTGATTTAGAAGGCCATATGTCAGTATAATTCTGTAGTTTTTTTAATAGAAACCAGAATTAATCTAGTATGTCATTAAGCCAAGTCTTGTTTTAGTCACTTTTTTGTATCATTAACTACACTTGCATTACTACAGTCGCTGTAGAATCAAACAGACTTGATAACTCATTTAAAGTCATCTAATGTGATGTAAGGCCATTTTAGACCACTCACTGCTTGCTGTAGCTCTGACATCCTCTTCGCTTTTGCATACATCAGACAAACAGAACTATGCATTTGAAAACCACGTAGCACCCATCTAATGCGCAGTAGTTAAAGTAGTGACAGCAATGGCCTCATATGCCTGTTCTTTCCTAACAGTGGCATCTACAGCCATCCCGCAAGAAGAAGGGCCGGTGCTCGTACATACCACACTGCCTCCAGGTAATGCAGTCTCCCACTGCAAGCCTCAGGACTGCATGTGCATGGAAACCATGCATTATAACATACCTCATGGCCTTTAACGTTGTCCTGTAAGGCTAGGTGGGAACTTGCTTGTTTGGTTGGTTTTTTTTTGGTTCTAAACACTTAAAACGTAATGAGTTTCATGCCTTCCAGCCCCCACTTCTTTATTTTAAGCCTAGTAATGAATTTGTAATTGCTACCATCTGGTTTGGTCAAGGAAGAGTAAAGAGAAGTCACTTTGCCAAAAATGTGCCATGTCATGACCTTGATTCAGATTACTGACCAAGAAACATTTACTGAAAGCGTTTTATGTGCTGTGGCCAAATGTTTAATACCTGGTGTGAGAGCAGCCAGGAACCACTCAGAATCATGAATTTGTAGTTCCAAAGACGTGCATGAGGGGTTAGAATAGTCTTCCAGTATAAACACTGTCATAGGTCGAGTAAATATTTGAGCAATGCTATACCAAAAAAGTAAAATCAAGGTTGTTGGTTGTTTTTTATACTAAAAACAATTTTATCAGTGTCTTGTTCTTGAAAATGGTTTGGATAATGAATATTGGGATGATGAAATTACAATATTTGATTGCTATGACAAAGTCATTATACTACATTATTGCTGTGTATTAAAAATGTCACCCAATTTCAGTGAGGTCAGTGTAGTGGTACAGGACAGGTCCTCCTGCATGTTATCTGTAGACCTTCTCGTTCAGGGTATGTACTAGAACACACCTAATATGAGGTTGTTGAGTTTTTTTTATTATTTATTTATTTTTTATTTCCACTTTAAATATAAATGTATTGGTATTTTATAGAGTGGGGTGATGGAGTTGGCCGATTTATTCTGCTGATCTCACAACTAATTGAGATGTAAATTAAGATATTTAATTCACAAATGCACTTTGTTTGCACTTAAAACTTTTATTGGTCTTTTTTCTGAGGGAAAATCATTTGTTTGTTTTTACTCCCAGTTAAGAGGAGCAATTTATAATGCAGGAAAGTTTCTTATAGTATTTTTTCAAAATATTTTTTAATATTGGAAATATTGGGTGCAGATACCTGTGCTCAGGTATTTTTCGAGCAAGTAAGAATTACTCTTTCAGAACTCATACCAAACCACACTTAATAACCAATACCTGTACTCGGATTGGAAAATTACTTTCTGCTGAGCTTCATTTTCGTGATTTAATCTTGATTTTTAGCATTCCTTTTTTTGTTGTGCCCCAGGACTTTCATACCTTTACTGAGCACCTTTTAGGAACTCCTGTACACTTGCTATACTTACTATACTCTGCAGTAATCAGTCACTCGTGTGGCAGCAGTTCTGTAGGAATTTTATAATCATTTCATCAAGAGTGCTGAAATCTCAAATAAATCCGTCCCACATCTGATGGTATCTGTTCCACGTAGAATTGAGACCATTTTAAGAAGAGGGAGGCCCTACCCAGTATTCGTATGACGTTCCTAATAAAGTGCTCATTGAGTGTTTGGTATATTGTCATCACTAACATTTCCTCTGTTATAGCCTGCAGGCAGTATGGGGAAAAAACACCATACCTCGTAGAAATGAGAATTTAATGTATACAGATTAAATCTAACCTTTTTCTGTTTCTACATTGACTTTCATCAAAAATAAATAAGATTTCAATTATTAAAATGTAATTAGTAAAATATCTGGTTTGTAATTAGTCCCTTTAAAGTAACCAAAAAGCTGGTTTTTGTTTCAGAACGGCAAGAAGTGGCCTCTACTAATGTGTCCTATGAAGTCAAACTTATTTAAGCTTGATCAAATGAGACTGAGGGTTTAAATGTTTTAGACTGAAATCCAAGCACAGTTTGGAAGCACACTTGTACCAGTTGTGAAGCATGGTGCTGAAAGTATTTGGTTGGAGGAAAAGTTGGTTTGGTTGGTGGAAGCACAGCCAGTTATTGGTTACCATTTAACAAAGTCTTAACAATTCAGCAAGTAAGGATGGGCAAATATTCCCCAATGTAAGTGTTTGGAGACAAAGCTGGTTGAAACACGTCCAAACAAATTGGCTTCAGCGGTCTGGTCACTTTTAGCACCATTATTGTAATTCTTGATGTTTTAATTTATAGGAAAGTTACCTTCTAGTTGCTTAAATATTTTAAGGCAGGACATGTTAATAAAGCTAGAAGCAATTGGTATCAGTTGTAAGTCGCTCTGGATAAGGGTGTCTACTAAATGTCTAGATGTATAAAAATATTGTGTATAAAGCAATAAAGGTGTAGGATGATTTTCTGTAGGAACTGTAGGTCACTCGTTGTCCACAATAGCTGACTAGTTTACATATGCCATATCTAAACTACCAAAAATAAAGATCTAATATATATAGTCTGACTTGGCATGGTTCTGTTTCTAATCATCCTGCTTATTCATCTTAATGTTCTGTTTCTGTTTTTCATTCCAGCACCCAAAGAAGGAAACATCAGTACCTCCATCCATGAGGTCAAATCAGCCAAAGGATCAGCTGCAGCCTGGGCAGTTTTACCAGTGTGTGAGTAACACAAATGCTGCTCTAGACTTTAGTAGCGTTTAACATTTGAATGTTTAAAACCTCGGGCTGTATCTGGTCTGCAGTGCTGCTGGCCATGACTGCAGTGGGAGCGTACCTAATGTGGAGGAACTGGCAGATGAAGAATAAAAAGAGTATGAACTTCGACAATCCAGTGTATCTTAAAACGACAGAAGAAGACCTGAACATTGACATCAGCAGACACACAGCATCTGTTGGTCACACGTATCCAGCTGTGAGTCACCATTTAAACTGATGTACTCCTGGACTTTACCAGTGTTCTCTTACAGTAATGTTTCTGTGTTCAGTTACAAATGGATAAGTAGGATTTGTTTAATTAATTTGTGAATATAGAGCTTTACAGTAGAGCTGCTTTCTCATAGCTGTTTTACAACCATCCAGGCCCACAGCCCCAAATGAGCAAAAGTTTTGGTGACATGGCAGCCCCAGGCAACCGGGGGAGGGGAAGATGGGGCAGGGGTTTGGATTTGTTGATTAAACTAAGTCTTATTGTTTGTAAAAGGTGCCAAAACATTTACATTTCATTCTAAATTAAAATAAGTTCAGTAGCTTATGTTTCTGAAAAAGTTTCCCCTACAGGTGATTTTTCCCCTACTGATTTCCAATGGGGATACGTTCTGACACGTCCATAGCTGAATGGATCATTAAACAAGGACTTTAATATATATATACTGTATATATCATAGCCTTTCTTAAAACACATTAACGTTTTCTTTTTGTTGTAATACAGTGGCGAATATCAAAAGTAACTTATCGGATAATGTACAGTCGAATCTGGTTAATGGGACCAGCCGCTTATTCAGACCAAATCCTAAAGTACAGAAACAAATCCTCTTATATACATGTAATGTTATTCGCTTGTTTGGACCAAAGAACGTGAGAGCAGATAAGAAAAAAAAAATAAGTCGCCACTTGGCGATTTATGGAAGGATTTTTGGGATCCTCTGGAAAAATTTATGCTTTTATCAAGGGTCAGGAAATCTGAAAAGTTGTTGACAAGAGCAAAACCAGCGGGAGGTGAACACGCCCACCACTTTCTTTATTTTATTCAAGTGCAGTCCGTCAAGAGAACATGTCGGATCACACTGGATAAGTTGACTGGAATTTAGTAAGAACTTGTTTTTACAGTATTATGCTTCGCATGCTAAGTACCTATACATTGTGTTATAGATCGTTTCAAAAAACTTTGTTCATTGAAAACAAATTTGCAACCAAGTTGGTAAGTAACAGTAGTTCTTGTTTGTACGTTCGCTATACGTGTAAATCACACAATAAAGGTTTAATAAACATTTAATATGTTTCATAGCACGTCCCGTCTTGTAACATGGGGCATGTTTATTTATTAGGACCAAAACGATCGCGTCCCAATGTGGTCCAATTAACCGGATTCGACTGTATGGAAAACAAAATGGTTAGTGCTGTGGCTACATGGATGCCCAGCATCTGCAGGCATTAATATTTCGATGGAAGCAAAGTCTCTAATTAAAGTAACAATCCAAATAATGTAAAAATGTATCCATGTTGGGCAACCTTTCCATGATTGTACCTATTGATTGGTCTCCACTGTAAGTGGTTTAATTGCCTGGTGTTTTGTTTTTTTCAGATTTCAATAGTAAACACAGAGGACGACTTACCCTAACCAGATCTCCACAAAGCCCCTGTTCATGAACTGTCCATTCAGGGGACATGCCAACCTCTGCTGTTCCAGCAGGCTGACAGCCTTTCCAAGTGCATTTCACAGTTGTTTTTTTGGGGTGGTTGGAGTCCTTTTTTGTGAAATACGATGATGAATTGCTTCCTTTTCACCATTATTGGGCCCAAAGTGTTACATGATTCAGGGCATCAACCTTTTACCACTGTCTTGGCTTCTACTACTGTCTTGGTCTGTGCAACTTGACAGTTCCTTGCTCAGACGGAACCACACGGACAGAGTAGATATCCAGGTATGGCTAGTGCTCCTGTGCATTTGGTGTGTGACTATGTAAAGGAAAATGTTTTTTATAGGCAGCCATAATAAAGATTTCTGATTTTTTTTTTTTTTTTTTTTTGTTCCCTTGAACATTGATCTGCAGAAGCACATTCTTAAGGCTTCGTTAGTGTCTGTCCAGTAAGCTGTACATGTCCTGATCAACAGAATTAGGATTCTCCAAGCACTTTCACCCAGCAGTTTTGTGTACATAAGATTGTATACAATTGACTAAATACATTTTGCTAAGGTGGGTCATAGTACCAGGGTAGATAAAAAAAAAAAGTATTTAAAAAGAAAAAAAAGTTTGTTAACCTATTTTGTATGTTTGTGTGCTGTTCCTGTGACCTTTTTATAGCATTGTACAGATGCTCTCTACTGAAGAAACCTTTGCGAACACTTAAATAAAATGGTCAGTTCTGTCATATGACAAAGGTAATTCATTCTTATTTTTTTGTGTGTTTCTTAAAAGGTTAAGAAAAATGTGATTTAAATCAGTCAATTCTCTGAATAACTTGCATTGTGTAGAGACCTAGACCTCCAGCTGCTGGTATAGCATTTTGAACAGAAAAGCAATTACAGAATAACAAACGCTGCATTTCCAGAAGGAACTACAACAGTGCTTAAATGATCAATCCGATGATCGACTCAAAATATACTGTTATAGCACATCAGTGTCCGTACATCAAGCACTGGGTTATATTAACTGTTCTTTCTTTTCAGCACTGTATAATAAAATGAGGTTAAAACAGTGGGATAAAATTGCATAAGTTGTTTAGGGTTGCACCAGTTCTATATTTTTATCTATGTATTGGGAGTGAGGCAAAATATTGATCCGGCAATACCGTACCACTTTCTTTTGTGACACATTATCCATTGAGCTACCCTCAAACTGGAGAAAGTTTAAATAAAAAATATAAAAAATAAAAACATTTGGCGCCAGTTTATCAATAGTGTTGGATGGATGTCCCGGGTTTGATCCTCCCCGTGTCCATGTGTTTACTCCTACATACCAAAGACCTTCATTCTGAGCGTCAATCTTGAGCATAATCTGTGATCAGTTGTAAGTCGCTCTGGATAAGGGCAATTGCTAAATGCCATAAATGTATAGACATTTTAATCCGAGAATTGTTCTGCTTCCTGGTTGTTGGCTATTTTACCTTGGAATGATGATGCACACAAGCTGTGATCCATGCAGTCCTTGTGTGTTAATGTTGTACATCGGTTGTCAGATTCTGTGAAACTGATTAGTTTTTAAATGATTTCTACTATTTGGCAAATTAGGAGCACTTTTATCTCCCATTACACAGGTATTGTGATGTAAGGATTGTTTTGCCATGTATTACAGAATCATGATATTGTCGCTTTTGTGGGCAACGTAATGTGATGACAATACACAACCCCCACACTTCAGAACTCGAGGCCATATTTGGTAGCTTGTAATTCCAGGCTTGTTGGTAACACTGCCACCATGCATTGTTTATTCAGCAGTTGTAATCGCAGGTGGTCTCGAATGAATGGGTTTGCTGGTAAAACTGTGTGTGTGTCTTGCCTGCAAGACACACACACGCACGCAATGATTACAGGCAGATGGAGAATAGGTTATGAGGCTCAGATTAATTGGGATTACAGGTCAGAATAATGGATTTAACATTTAAAGGTTTGAGATGACTTGTTTTCTTCAACAGGTAATACACAGGGTAAATTGATAGTAGATTGTGGGTTTTGAAGAATTTCACAAGCTCTTTTAATATGGAACCATCAAATTAATATTGGTTATTTGATACTAGTATTGCCAAAAAACACAGTTACATCATGTTCTGAACACGGTGCTTTTGTTCTAGCTTTGCAAGCCTTAAACATTTCCATTGACATTACTTGTTGATTCTGCCTTTTTGGTGGCATGAGCTTCCAACAGCAGTCCTGTGTGTATCCCCTTCCTTCTGCAGATATCTGAAGACACACACACACACACGAAGTGAGCCATTCCACTGAATGGGTGCTATTTTTGTCCCAAGGACATGTAATTGACAGAAACATATTATATAGCAAGGTGCAAAGTGATGGAACTGCAAATTTTAAGATGTATACAACAATTGGGGGGCGCTTCATTTTTGAGAACAGTACAATTTAGGGTTATAATATTGACAAAATCCTTGGAAATGTAAAAAATTTATTGGTCTCCAACATTACACTTTAAAATAAAATATAATGATCCTTAAGAAATATTTACCAATTCTGTCGCTCCATATCCAGCTATGCCTTTAAGAATTATTTAATCATAAATGCATATTTTACTTTAAAGTACACATTTTAGTCCCCAGTTTTTCTCTCAGCCCTGTTACCCTAACAAATTCCCACTTCTGAAAATTCTGGGACACAAGCAAGTCATGTGTAGGGCTTTGTATCATCTGAATCTTCTGGGTGCCATGGGGATTAAGTTATTTTATTGTAGTAATTATTTGTGATGATATTGTAACTATGGGTAACAGAATAGTAAATTGAGATTGCCTCCTCATCCAAATTAAATCCTCATCTTTTTATCACTGAATTATGAATCAAGGCTCAGCTGAAACAATCTGTGCAGCTCGTCCCATTTTAGGCAAGTGCACAGAGTATTGCGCAAACCATAATAACCATTTTTTTCCCTTTTTCCTAATCAAAATGCGTGAGAATTGGAGTTCTTAGGTACCACTGTACTTAATTATGACAACTTCAACTGTATGCATTTTAAATTGCTTTGTAAAAGAATTTCTGTCAAATGAATAAATATAAAATTACACGATGAGAATAATCTATGGCTGTACATGAACAGAATTAGTTAAACCCTTGTCATTCTGCTAATCTTTAAAGCAGGTTAACCAGCACTGCCTTGGTCATTTGTGTAGTCAAGCTTTATTTAATACAGCCAATTTTGTCAAAGTAAATGGTCATATTTGGGGAAATATCAGTTTTATAATTTCTAAGTGTCCAATCAATATATTCTTAGTGATTTAAAAGGAGCCCAATATCATAATCACTTTGTTCATCACTAATGTTGGAAAGTAATGTTTATTAATACCATGTCATACTTTAATTTGAGGGCCAGGGAACCTCATCCACTTAATAGTGACATCAGTGTTGTTGATCTCATGCTGTCTATTTTAAAACGTCTCCATATTTGTGTGGAATTAATATTAAACCCTCAGTCCTGTGATTTCTGTGAAGAGGAAAAATGTCACTGATAATACCCAAAGTCTCTTATGGAAGAGCTTTGTGAATGTAAGGCAAATGAAAGACATGCGGGTGGGGAGGGAGAGGGAGGATAATAGCATTTAAACCGTTAAGCATGCAGATCCTCGCAGTCAGCAACATTAACCGGTCTCTACAGTTTCCTACTGGTGCACAAGGATCCAACTCCCAGAGGGGTCTCGGTCATGCACTGCTCTTCCAGCCTTAGAAAAGTGTAAGAGAACAGGACATGACCAGTGTGTTTAAGCTTAAAGGCAGGAGAAGGAGTCTGTTCCCCAATTACAAGCTTGGGGTTACAGTTCCTTCTCCCAGTGATCAAGTGGATGATGAAGGACTTCCGTTTTCCCATCCAAATTGGCTGAAGCCGTGGAATTCGATGCAGGAACTCAGTCGAGATATTTATAACCTTGACGATGACTATGATGATGATGATGACAGACTGTTACCAAACCAAAAGGTTTCATCTTCAAAGAACTACATGCTAAATATCAACGTTGGTGGGAAGGTTTACCAGATCTCCTACAGAGTGGCAGCCAAGTATCCCAAAACCAGAATTGGCCGTCTCGCAACGTATACTGACCACAACAGGAAGCTTGACCTCTGTGATGACTACATTGTCCAGAATAATGAATTCTTCTTCGACCGAGATCCAGACATCTTCCACAACATCTTTAATTTCTACCGGACCGGAGTTCTCTGGATAAAAGATGAGTTGTGTCCTCGTAACTTCTTGGAGGAAATCAACTACTGGGGCGTTCGGATCAAGAACACTCACCGTTGCTGTCGTATCTCATTTGAAGAGCGGCAGGACGAGCTGAACGAGCAACTGAAAGTGCAGAGGGAGCTGCAAGCAGAGATTGAGGTGGAAGAAAATGAAGAGCTGTTCAGAGGGATGGCTTTCGGACATACACGGCGCAGGATCTGGAACCTCATGGAGAAACCGTTTTCCTCTGTTACTGCCAAACTCATGGCTGTGGCTTCTAGCTTATTTGTCCTCGTTTCACTGGTAGCCATGACCCTCAACACAGTGGAGGAGATGCAGTACAAAATGCCAACAGGTCAGCTTAGTGGAAAAACCTACGGAGAATATGTGGAGACTTTCTGCATTGCATTCTTTACCATGGAATACCTGCTCCGGCTCGTGTCCACACCAGACCTCCAGCGCTTTGGGAGGAGCATGCTGAATGCAGTCGATCTGATTGCCATC
The DNA here is from genome assembly GCA_034780255.1 of Parotocinclus maculicauda. Classification (NCBI taxonomy): domain Eukaryota; kingdom Metazoa; phylum Chordata; class Actinopteri; order Siluriformes; family Loricariidae; genus Parotocinclus; species Parotocinclus maculicauda. The sequence goes on along the minus strand of JAUZSU010145183.1, from coordinate 7,804 downwards.
CTCCCACTGTACCTACAGATGATTCTGGAGTGCTTTGATAACGAGGACCTCGAGAAACACGGCAGCGACATTGAGACAGTGGGACGGGTGGGCAAAGTGGGCCAGGTGCTGCGGATCATGCGTCTCATGAGGATCTTTCGTATTCTCAAGCTGGCACGACACTCCACTGGGCTGCGAGCCTTTGGCTTCACGCTCCGCCAGTGCTATCAGCAAGTAGGTTGCCTCTTCCTCTTCATCGCCATGGGAATCTTTACCTTCTCAGCCATGGTGTACACGGTGGAACATGACGTGCACCAAACAAACTTCACCAGCATACCTCATGCATGGTGGTGGGCAGCTGTGAGTACTTTTTTTATTTTATTTTAATTAATCCACCAAAACACAACCCCAGAAAAGAACAAATTGGGACCTTAATGAGAATGCGTTTGCTTAGACTATTATTTCATTGCAGCCAGTATGTATCCAGGATAATCCATTTCATTTCAATACTTTTAATGCAGTTGGTATAGGCAATGTATCCACAATAGGCTTTGTGGGGCAAAGATAGACAGAGGTCCTCCAGCCTCTGTTGTCCTGACCTGTCCCCAATAGAGGGGACTGTGTGGAGAATTTTTAAACACAATCTGTGACAATGATCCAGCGCTGTTGTACATAGTGTTTTTAGAAAAATATCACCTGAAACAGTAAATCATTTGGTATCGTCTGTGCTGAAATGGATTTTAAGTGTTGTGAAAAGGAATGACAACATTGCAAAGTGTAAATGCTTTAGCGCCCTAACTTTTTTGGAAATTAAAAGTTACGTTTATTAACAAATTAAATGAAATTTACCAGACAAAACAAGTATCTCAAGAACATGCTATCTGCAATGAAATAAGTGTGTGTATATATAAGAAACACCTAATTTATTAGCTTTTTTCATACTGTCCCAACTATACATTCTACAATAAAATATTAAATTATCCCCATTTTTGTTTTCAATTTGTCACATTACTCTGAGGGTAAATACCATTTATCTTGTTGCCTTTGGTCTAAAATTCCTTCTGAAGTTGCACCGGGTTATGTCAGGTGCATTGTGGGTACACTATTGGTACACTCAGTCCAGGGCCACTGAGCAAATGTAAGGAAAGACCACAAAAATGTTTAGCCACATTTCTAACACCCCTGACTGACCCATTCATACACTGCTTACAAAAAAATAGGGGATATTTAATCATTTTTGGGAGCAGTAGAGTTGGGAGAATATGGATCCAAGTAGTGTCTTTCAGTTGTAATGGCCTGGTTAAAAGTGAATGTAAATCAATATTCTCGACTCTTTATCCTGCAGGTGAGCATCTCCACTGTTGGCTATGGTGACATGTTCCCCGAGACTCATTTGGGGAGAATTTTTGCATTCGCCTGCATCTCGTTTGGGATCATCCTGAATGGTATGCCCATCTCCATCTTATACAACAAGTTCTCAGACTACTACTCCAAGCTCAAATCCCATGAATACACATCTAGTGTGAAGGCTCGAGGAAAGGTGAGGTTTGCAAAACGAGCTTCCATGAAGTTTACAGAGTGCGCCAGGCACTAACATCCCAAAGTTTCTTTTTTGTTGAGAGATGTTGGCACTTTCCCTTTGGGACCTATAACCCCTTTGTGAGGGGGATAAAGTAATAAAAATAAAGTGGAAAAAAAAGTTGTATAATTAACTGCACCTAACTACCATTTCTTGTAGTTATAGAACAATATAAATGCATAACTGTTTATTCATATTTAACACTATACTTGTACTCCACTTAACATATAGAAGCACTTTTAGTTCTATAAGTACAGCCTGTAGACCATCTGTTTCTCTGCATACTCTGTTCTCTAATCAGAACCCCCACAGATCACTTCCTATTTGGGTGGTGGCTCATTCTCAGCACTTCAGGGACACTACATGGTGATGGTTTTAGAATGTCCTGTGCTGGTACAAGTGGCTCAGGTACAACAGTGCTGCTGGAGATTTTTTTTTTTTTAAATCCACCAACCAAAAATGTGCAGTACCATCACACTGTCCTGCACTGTGGAAGGCTTACAGGATGACTAACACAAACTGCAGCAACAAATGAGCTGCTCTCTCCAGCTTTACTTGTACAAGCTTGTAGATATAACCTTGTGTGTGTGTGTCGCTGAAATGGCCACTGATGATGATAGCAACGCTAAGCAAAAACCAAATAAAGAAATAAACATGTATCAGCTGGAGAACAGTAAATTCTGTTTACTCACTGTGAACACACATCTGAAAACTCCAGCAGCACTGCTGTTATGACCCATACACCAACACATCAGTGTCACTGCAGTGCTGAGAATGATCCACCAACCAAACAGTACCTGATCTGTGGAGTCCTGACCATTAGAGAACAGAGTAAAGGGAACTAAACACCTGTAGAGAGACAGAAGCACTTTGTTGTTCGATAATTACAGATTCCAGTCCATCTATGTGGTAAGTAGAACTGATAAAATAGACAATGAGAAGAAACAAGTAGGTGTTACAATGTGTGAAACCATGTTTTTTGTGAAATACAATAGCTTTGTTTAGAAACCAGTTAGAATTAGTAGTTTTTTGCTTATAGTGAAGGATTCTAATCTAATCTAATCTTTATAGTAATCTATATTATTTAAGGTTGTTTTTTACCTGTTCTGAAAGCATTAGATTTTAGATTAACCAAGTAAAAATAACCACATTCTGGTACTTTGAGTCTCTGTGCTGTATTTTTTGGTAATAACGTTGTTGAACAGTAAGAACTCATTTGGCGAGGAAATGAAACTTCTAATATTAAATGAATGGTAACCATAGTAACGGCCCCAACACAAAGTACACCTAAAATACACTGCTCATCAAAATCAAATATCCCCTAATTTTTAAGTATTCTCTATTTTTAGTAAGTAGTATATACGTTTTGGATGCAGCGTCACCTTGCACATACATTAATATAGAAAAGCTGCCTGCTTCTGTCTAATCTGACTTATTTTGTACACAATAAAAACCTTTTAATCCAGTCCAGTTTTTGGCCCCTGCTTTCTGGATCTTAGTCTGGATGAGCAGATCTGTATGTCATCCAGAAAGATTTACAACACTGGTACAACAGATGTGGATTCAGATCGGATTTGATATGGCTTTTACATCATTCAGTGTTTCAGTATATGTAAATTCTAATGACCACATAAATAAATTAGAACTTCACTCTACTAAACCTATGAACAGGTACTTTGTCTTTATGGGGACTTCATAAATTAGTAAATTAATTACTTATTTAGGCCAGGCTTAATGTTCAAATAAAGTGAAATGATCTAGATCTGGTATAAAATAATGAGCCAGGTTAGGGACAACATCTGGCTCCGAATCATTTCATATCCCCCCCCACCCCCTGTGACAGGCATCTGTGTTCAGATTCAATCTGCAAAAGCTGATTGTGAATCATAAAACAGCTTTTGTCAAGCACCAACCTTTCTGTCTGAGATTAAAACATCCAGTAACCCCTGATGAAAGCATATTGTGCTTAAAAAAAAATAATTCCTGCAGACAAGAGGTAACAGCAACATGGCGATTTCACGTGGGAATGAACCTTAAATCACAGACAAGTCGACTTTTCTCAACAGCAAATCCTGGTGAGACTAAACACTTCAAGGTCATGGTGTTAATGCTGGGGAACTGCAGGGGTTTAAGTTCTGCACCAGGGCACCAAACATAACCAGAGTGTCTATTTACAACCACACAGGGCAGAAGTTTTAAAAATCTTCAAATTCTTGTTGACTTTCTAAACCAGTACATTTACTATGCATGTTCCTGTTGTAATACTGGGGATTAATACAGTACCAGTATATGCACAGTACAGGTGTGATATTCTGACTATCCTATTTTTGATCAATTCAGTGTTTTTTGCTGAATGTGTAATTTTTTTGGGCAAGTGACATTCACCATGATGTGCTCCTGCTATCTTTGTTCCATGAGGAACTGTTAATTTAGCAACGGTATTATATATGGTTATAACATACTGATCACAACTGGATCCTGACATTTTAAACTTTGTTTCCACGGATTGTTATTCCAATCCCTGTGCGTTTTAGTAAATCATGATTTTCACCAGTCCCCTTCCAAATTGTTTTTCATCATTCATGCTCAAGCTTGGTCTTCCTGAAGAAGAGTCAACTGATACTACTTCTCAAGTGGAAGCGGTTGTCACACTAAATGCTTGTCACTGTAACCATATAGAAGCCTTTTTGTTTGTGTGTGTATAATGTAGTGTTCTTCCTTCCAATGCTACATTGCCATTTAGTTAGATATGAAAGAGACAGTCATGTATTTTGTATTTAAACACACATCCATTAGCAATTAAAAAACAGATATAATTACAGTCCTTTCCACTGCTGAACTGAGTTCTGCTTAATTACAAACTCAGCCTCATAAAGCCGAGTCCGGGTCCAGCTCTGCACCACAAAACAGCCGTTCTGACCACTGCTGGTGGAACACAGACAGGCTGCAGTGTGTACATTAGTACCAGCTCTTTCAGGCCAGTTTCTCCAGAAGAGCCTCCACTCCTTTTAAATTCTTAATTTTTAGGAGGCTCTTCCGACTGGATCGTAAGGCTGTCTTTACTTCGGCTGCTATATTTTCCTCTGCACTCTGGAGGAGACTGGAAAAGAGAAATAACATTACTACATTGTTTTTCAACAGCAATGTCAATTACAGCATTAAAAATAATGCATGCAAGGCAATCATTCTCATGTGCTGTGTCCAAACTGGTCCCAAACTTCATTATTAATACACATAATATTTAAGCTAATAAAATACTTTGCATTTATCGGCATGGTAAAAGTTTACTGCAATGAAAGCATTTATTGTTTTGACAGAATGCTTTATTAAATTGTGTATTACTAGGCAGTGGTTTAAAATAAAGAATAAATACTTCGCATTAACACTGACTTTTAAACAAACCCTTTGTCACTATTCTGACTAAATGTAAATATGGCATTTGCTAAAACTAGAAACTTTGTATTGTTTAAGTTTGTTTGCACCAGAAAACAGACAACTCTAGCTGCTTAAAGTCTTAAGGAGATTAGAGAAGGCCAGACAAAGACGGGGCAGCAAAAGGGGGAGAGGAACGACCCCAGGACCCAGAAACAAGGGGGAATTATGAAGGAATGAGGTAATTCTGCAGAGGAACTGAATGGAGGGAGAGGGGGACTGTGTAGGCCTTTATAAGCACAGGAACACAGGGAGGGAGGACATCATGTGAGCTATATGACAGGCTTACACAGGGGAATGTGTGTTTATAAGAAAGAAGCTTTGTGATTAAGCAGGAGTGATGGAAGAGCAAGAAATTCACAGTGAAAGCGTGAGACGCTTAAAAAAATAAATTAAAAAAAAGTACAGGGTTCAAAGTGCCTCAACATGCAGGAGCTTCACTTTTTAAACACTAAACGTCTCTTGCTCTGATCTGGGAGTGACTATAGCTCAGTTACACACACTCACCAAACTATGGAAGGATTTTTGAAACAATAAAACAGTGACTCACCAGCACAGAACAATGGCTCCGCGGTTAGTTACAGCCCAAGTCTTGAGTTTTTCCAAGCCCACAGTCTCCAGCAGAACCTGAGAGAAACGCTCTGCACACAGACACAGATAGTATTACTAATTTTTCCACATAAAAAAGAAAACTTCAGAGTTCATTAAAATAAGCATTTTTAATGAAACATTTTTGTGAAGACAGCAGTATAAACAGCAGTCCTTTAAAGTCATGCAGCAACTTCCTCTCTCATTCCTTCTCATCCTTCCCATTTGAATTTTTTCGTGCTTTTGATGGTCACTGTCTCAGAAGCCTGGCACCCATGTCAGAAGCCACTGGACTTATGCATGGTTATTGTCAGGGGTCGCTCTTGGCCAGTCATGCCTACGTGACACCCAACGATGACAAACACTGTCTTGACTCGAACTCAGGTCTACACAATGGATGGGCTACCAACTCGCTGCTTCCCCATCAAAAGCTTACTCTCCCCCCTGAGCCGTGTTGGAGGAGTTAGTGCTTACCTTCTCGCTCTGCTGCCTTCATCTTAACATCCTGTTCAATCAACCATTTCAGTACCAGATGACCTGCAGGATGCTCGGCCATGTGCAGCTGAAACACACAGTGCAAAAACACACCTCTAAATCTCTGTCTCTCCTTTCTAAATAATAAGATATTATTAAGTTATTAAACCAAGCTTCAGGATATGTGTGTGTGTGTGTGTGTGTAAGTGAAACACACCTGACCGTCCACACCACCAGCCACAAAATCTTCAGCTGCTAACTGAGCTACAGCTTCCATTGCAGGTCTCAGGTCACCAATGGCAGCTCCAAGGATGTCACTGACTGCTACACAGCAGGCTTTATCCATCACCATAGAGCTGCTGTTCTCACACAGGTACTTTAACAAAGGAGGAGAAACCACCTCCAAGAGCTCCTGCCTCCTCACCGTCACATCTTTTTTACTGCTCACACACACAGGTTATATAAACTACTGAAATGCTAACCTTTTTGGGCTTATTAGAAAGAAAATCTATAAAGTTAGACAATTCTCTAAAACACTTCAGAGTACAATAATGTTACTGACCTGTGTGTGTTACCGTCACCCTTCTGCAGCAGCTGAATTATTTCAGGTAACAAGTGAGCTGGGTCCCGAGGACTGAGCAGGTACAGCAGCACCTTCTTTCCATGTTTATTACTGATCACCTCTCCTAGGGAACTCACCAGTTCCTAAAGATTCAGTGTTTATTAATTAGATAATGGGAATTGTTTACTCTAGAAAACATATCTAATGATTATGAAATTATGAAATGAAATTTAGTGTATTGCTATTTGTAAGCCATGCCAGTTTAAATGTAAATTTGAATGTTTAAACACTGTATTATTTTTGTACTCTCTGTACGATGTCCTTGAGTGACAGAAAGGTGCCTTTGAAATAAAATGTATTATTATTATTATTTATTAGGTAAGCAATGTATTGGATCCCCTTTTGCCATCAGCCTTAATTATTCGTGGCATGGAGTGAACTAGGTGCTGGAAACTCCTCAGAGGTCGACTGCACATCCATGATGCAAATCTCTTGTTCCTGGAAATTTGTACTTACATTACATTATAATATATACTTATTTATTGAACATCCCAAACGGGCTCTCTTGGATTGAGATATGGTGACTGTGGAGTCATTTGAGTACAATGTCATGTGATCTGAGATTTGTGACATGGCTCCTCATTATCCTGTTGGAAGTAGCCACCAGAACTTGGTACACTGTGGCCATAAAGGGATGGTTATGATTAGCAATAACACTCGGGTAGGATGTGGTGTTTAAACAATACTTAGTAAGTTTTAAGGCTATGATACGGCAATTGCGTTCCCAATACATCAGAATTGTCTATTTTCTGTTATCTGTGATGTGCAACAAAAGTTTTGAACCGTGTGTTGATAACTTTTGAACCACAATAGATATTGCAAATCTACAGCAATCGATTCTGGTCTTCTTTGATATGCTACATGACTACATTCCCATTGGAATTGTGGGTTAAGGGCCTTGCTCAAGGACCAAACAGTGGCAATCTGGCAGAGGTGGGATTTGAACCCTAGACCTTTTGGTCGAGTCCAGTACTTTAACCGTTAGGCTACCACAGTCCACAAGATGGCAGCCATGTTCCAGATATAGCAGCTGCCCCCCCCCCCCAAATTACTTATTCAGCTATGTAATTTCCTCTTTTTGATACTGAAAGAAGTGTGTTCTGTGACTCGACTCACCCTGCATTTTACCT
>JAUZSU010145162.1:0-15129 GCA_034780255.1 Parotocinclus maculicauda | reverse complement strand
AGAATCGAATCGAATCGTGACCCTGAAATCAGAAATAAAATCGAATCGAGGATTTAGAGAATCGTGACACCCCTAGTAAATAAACAAGTGAATGAAGGCAGTGTATGAGTTCAACAATAGAAATCCCTGAGCCAATGGGTTGGTGGGTCATCGAGGATTAGCAGGCCTCCGGTTTCCGCTGTAGCTCATCCTGTTGGGGCTATGAAGCACTGACGGCGGGGCAGAAAAAATGCTGAGCTAAAATCCCTGCATAATGCATACACACTCCTGCTACTATTAAACGAGCTTCACACACTAAAAGATTTTACAAAAGGACTCACTGTGAAATACCTAAAACAGCACATGTACACACAGACAACAAAGCGATATTTACTATTGACCCAATTAGCAATATTTTTGCAATACTTTTTTACTAATGGGTCAGTAATACCAAAACAATTAAAAACTCTCCACTACTTCAGCAAAAGGGGAAATTGTTATTGTTATCAAAACAATCCTCATTTATAGGTACTATATTTTCAATTGGGAAATTGTTCTTAAGTTGGAAAAAGCTCCACTTTTTCCCCATTATTAAAGCAGTCTATGGACAGAAGTCAGCATTGCCGTAAACCAGACTAGCGTTTTTTTTTTTCATAGGAAAAAGAATTCATACATACAAAATGAGGGCAATTTAAACAGGTTTGAGATGTGTGAACTAGGAGAAAGAGCAGGTGGAAGTAATTAGAGGTTAGCCAGAGCAAAAACCTGACGTATTATGGATTACCACTGTGTTTAACATATTACCAAAGTGCTCTCAGTACACTCTGTTTGATATGCTTAAAGAATCAGACACAAATCCTTAGATTTCAGCTCCGGCTCCAAAAAACCAAATATCATTTAGATTCAACTCTTCATCGTCTCTGCTGTTCCCTCACCTTTCACCTCCAAAGATAGACAGAACAATGTGCTCTGTGGGCTGGTAAACTCTGCTAACAACCCAGCATGATGGCTGAACTTAGGTCCAGCTTCAGGTTTACTTTTTTATCCTGCCATTATGTTGCAATGCCACAGCTTTCTCTCCACAGGGATCCACATCAAAGTTAAAGCAACGGTTTGAAAAAGTCAGAGGCCAATCAATTAATATTGCCTAACACCTTAGGACTTTGCATGCAACCCCATCAGTTAGCATGTATATCGTGAATGCAGCTGACCCCCAGATCACAATGGTTCGGTTTACGATGGGATTCATTCTAAATATCTAATTTTACAAATGATATGCAGTACCACAGCCTCCCACAGATGCTGGGCATTGGGCAACAACCAGCTAAGCAAAGTAGCGGGGCCAATGGACTAACCTTTGTTTTGTTTTGTCTTAAAAAACATTATTCAATAAACGACACAATCTATTCAGAACTTTCTTTTTGCCCAACTGTAAGTTAATATAAGTGTTTTAACCATTCTTAAAGTAGGTTAGGTTATAATACTTTAAACTTTTGTTGTGTGAAAAGGCTTTAGAATCACCACAATGTCTCAGAAGACATGTATTCAGAAGATGTACATCAGAAGATGTATTACTATAATTAATATACCAAGTTTCTAAAATAAGTTTTATACACCTGATCTAAGCACTTCTGAGGCAGCTGAGTGAAACCAGTAGTTACTTACAAGCAGGATCATTTAACTCTTCTTAAAGTGATCTAGAATATGCAACTGGACAGTCTGCACTTGAATTCAGTAAAAACACATGCTTAAATTTAGGCTGTTGGTCTTAATTACTACCCCTAATGAAGTTATATGATATGCAAAATATGCAATCACTCAATTTTGAGGAAAAACTATGGAACCTTCAACAAAATAACCCCCATAATTAGTACTTTGCTGCTTGTCCTCTGGTTTGTATGACAGGTTGAATTTCTTAGGAATGTACTCAGGAATTTACTTTATCACCACCCAACCCATCTCCTGTGAATGGAATGAGAAAAGTGGCCACATTTTTATGAACGCCAGTGCATTAACTGCTGAGGTTATAAATGCAATCTCCTTTCTCCCATTACTAAGTTGGGAAATGTGATTTCTTTCTTCAAGCAGATATCTTTATATTAGGATGGCATCAGCTCTCTCAGCTCCAGCGTCCCTGATTCAGTCTCAACCTCAGCCTGTGTGAATTAGCAGGTCTTCCCCCATCTGCATGTGTTTACTCTGGGTGCCCCAGCTTCCTCTTACAGCGCAAAAACCTCCATTAGGTCTGTAATCAATCTGTAATTCAAAGTGATTACGCTAAACTGGCCCTATCTAGTCTCTGTGTAAACAACCATTGATGATCCCACATCTGCCAAGCTACCACATTTGGGTCCCTGAGCAAGTCCCTTAACCCACAAGTGCTTAGATTGTAGGACTGTATGAATTGTAAGTCGCTCTGAATAAGGGAGTCTGCTAAATGACGCAAATGGAAATGCAGAAAGCGACATTAAACAAACAAACAAACAAAAAACTTTAGCCAACTGTAACCTAGTTCTTTGTTTTATATGTAAAGTCCAATTAATTCAGTCGATACCTTTTTACAGTTCTGCCCATTTGTTTTGTTACTTTCTATTTTAAAGGCATACTGCTTAGAGTTTTCTGTCCTTAGTTTATCTAACTATGTTTTTCTTTCATAATAATCACATTTTGTTTATGCTTCCATACATTAGCTCATTTAGGACAGCTGATTTGGAATAGCCAACATGTTTTGCTACACTCCGTTTGGTTTATTTCTTGAAGATTCATTTACATTGATTCAAGTGACATATCTATTACTGGGGCCATGTTTTTTTAAGTACATTAACAGCATTTAGCAGACGCCCCTTATGCAGAACTTACAACTGATACATGATCTTGCATGAGTTTTGCACTTTCACTCTCCCATTAACCAAGTCCATCAGCCAAGTCCAACCAATATTTAAGGTCTGTAAGCATATTTATAAATGCAGACTAAATTGCATTTTTCGACTTTTGTCAGTATTTGTTTTACAAAGGGATTCTACATTTTTCCCTCAACACAGACTGACTCAGTTATACTCAGTTGTTACTCAATTGTTTCTGTACTTGATCTGGAAAAATATGCTAACAAAATAATTTTACTTAGTTAGATTTGTTTATTTGTTATAAATCACAAAAAGCTGTGGTTATTCCATAATTGTTTCTAGGGGTAGTACAGACATCTGTTTGTCTGAGTTACAGACAGGGATAAGCAAAACAATTTATTTACAATATACTACTTAACATTTTCCCTGCAGGTCTTAAATGGTGTTGACAGGTCATTGTGAAACTTTCAATATGTGTTTTAAGTCAAAAACAACAAAGCAGGCAAAAAGAAAAAAAATTGCCCTTGCATATACTGATTTTTGTGACCACTATAGTAAATATTAAAGCTATATAACTTAAAACTTGAAGACATAATTCAGAGCTAAAAAATAGATAAGGCAGCACTGGTTTACCCTAGAGTTTCAATAGATTGCACCAGCTTTTCACATCTGCATACATTCCAGGGTGGGTCTGCCTAGTCCCCTTTCTATTTTGTGTGTTGCTATTTTAAAGATGTCCAGTACAGTGGCGGTACAGAGTAGTCTGCAACATCTTTAGACAGTTTTAACACTTTTAAAATTGTTATCGGGGGCAGCTTATATTCAGATCTGGAATTATTTGGAACAATAAACAATTTTTTAAAAAGGAGCAGTTTCTTTTAAATGGTTTCGGTTTTAATACTTTTGATGGCTGTTTTCATTTTCTTTCAATTTACTATCAGTGTAAGGAGTAATGTACAAAAAGTGTATCTGTAGCTACAATGTAACCAGACAATTTTCCCTAAAGTGTTATAATTTTATTAAATTTACTACCTTGGTATTCTTCTGCTTTTAATTAAATAAATATTAAATAAATGCAAAGTATTTAAAACAAATTTAGCCATTTCATTTGAACTCCCCCACAGCACAACAAATCCTACCGTACAAAATCAGTGTCACCACTGTTCTGAAAAGATTCCATCATTAAAACAGTACGTGGTCAGTGTCAGTCCCTTTCTTTTAATGGACAGGACAGATTGACCGACCAACATGATTGCATCAGATGTTCCTTAGCCAGTAAATTTATATCTACAAAGAGCACCTATATGGTGGGTAAATATAACGGAATGGTAATTTTAAAAAAGTTTTGCCACAATTAAATACACAGGTGAAATGTGTATGAAAATATAAAAAGTACACAATGGCTTTGGTTATAATATGCTCATTAGTATTTTTTGTCCCCTATATTTAAGGACATCCTCACACCACCTTGACATATTCTTCCCATGAACTCTACACTGTTCAGTTCACTGATCAGATTTGTTATTTCTGACCAAAATGCTTAGACTATTGTTAAGCTTTTTCTGCTAGGAATCTTTTTGTCTTTGACTCACTTCCTCTTTGTTTCATCAGAACAGCGCATGCACAACTATAACCACAGTTTTTGTCATAAGTACTTGTCATAAAACTTTTTAAAACCTTTTTACAAATCATGTTAATAATGTTCATGTATGAGACAACAGTAGTTTCATGGCACATTATTTTTTATGTCTAACTCTACTGTTCTATTCTGGCAAATATTGGACATCATCTGCATGTTTCTTTCGTAAATGTAGGTTTTTTCTACAGTAGAATAAAATGATTAATTGCATTCCAGTTTTGTACATTTGTAACAATTTGTTAATTTCCAAATATTCCAAGGACTATACCCAGTCTACGCAATCTAACAATGCCAGTTTGAATTACATAATGCTTTGCTGCAATACCTATAGTGGAAAAGAGTAATTAAAAAAAGAAATCTAACAAGTTAGAAGAAAAGGTTGAATGCTAACCTAGTACTTACACACATATCCACACCCAACTCAATTACACACCGGCAAATCACTGCACAATATACCAGTTATAACTTTGTCACCAACTGGTTAAATTCCAGGAAAATTGATTATTATTATTATTATTATTATTATTATTATTATTAATTATTTCTGATTATGTGTAACCATACAGTTTATTTCTTTGAGACACCTACAATGCTGCATACAAAATAATTTAGTGGCTTCAAGAACTCGAGTTATTTGTCCAACTGAGCATCGGAAGCTTTTATGCCCAACAACCAGGCGTGGGCACAGTCCTCTTGCGCAATCTAACCAATAGGTTGGGCAGCATGGCTTTGTGTGGTCAACTAAGGTATGTGCGCCTTTATGCCGGTGAAGATTAGGATTGTGGAAGGGTGTGTTTTATTGATGGAAAACTGTTAGTGTTAATGCTAAAAGGATTGTGTGTTTACCGCTACTTTCTTCTAGTCCATTCTGTACCAGATGAAACCTGTCACACAAATCTCACCCATCCCACTTTTAGTGCCCTCTGTTGCTTGCCCTTCCTCAACCATAGATCCATCACCGAGAGGCGGCTCTGGCCTGGAGCTCTCTGTGGGGAATTCCTCAGGCCTGTAGTAATCAGGAAGGCTTCTTGGTAAAGCTAACAGGAATTCATCAAAAAGAGGTGGGGGGACATGGAACCAATAGCTTGAGCGAAACACTGAACTACATTGTTCTGCAACCTTAACATTCCATTCTCCAACCTTTCCACCATTCCCTCCCTCTGTCTGTCTGTTTCAACCTCCATATCTCTTACTCTCACCCAGCACACCGGAGGAAACTAGTTACCTTTCTGTTTGGATTTCAATTACAGAAATAGTACAGCTTTTACAAAACGGGTTTCTTTCGACAACCTTTACCTGTAGCTACTTTGAGAATAAAATCTGCCAGAACTGTCTATGGTTAATATGGGAAATACTGAAATAATGTAATCAACATGTCCAGATTATCTGAAGTAGTGTTTTTCAACAAAAGTACTGGCAAGCTGTTGAAGTAATATACCTTTCTCTGCAACATTCACAGGAACAGCTTTGGTAAAGTACTGGGGTTGGAAGGCATTTGTAATGGAATTATACTAAACATGCCCTAGCATGTTTAGTCTCTCGTGGACATTTCTTTAGTAAATGTTAACTGTTAAAGGACTGTGAATCTGGTAAAACAAATAAGAGAAAACTATGCAACACAATAATTACAAAAAGAAGACATTATAACTCACAAAGGAAGAGATATGCCCTAATGCAGGTTTTAAGTCCATGAACTTGTGATTTGAGCACACACCACTGCAAAAGTCACAGAGACTGCTTAGTTTGAAGAAAACAGTTTTGAGAGTCAAAAAGGATATACACAGCTCAGAAACATTTGAGGATATTACATAATATTTTCATTTCCTAATTTTTGTGAGAAGTGTACTTTAGAATCCACAACAGTGTTGCTTTCAGATGCACTGGCTACATTAAGTAAATATTTGTCAAATAAATAATAGATGAACTCCTAAAGAAGCAAGGCTCAGAAATAAAAATTTAAAAAGCAATTATTTGCTGATTTAAATCTCTTAAAACAATTGTGCTAGTAACAAGCTTTCAGTTCTCACATTTTTGCTTATACATAAAATTGAACAGGGTCAAATTCCCCCAATCTCTGAAATACACATACACTGTGTCATAAATCCAGATTCCAACAAGCGATTTTGTGTTTTAATTTTATCCTTCACTAAATGTAATGCTTAATCATTGGAATTCAGACTTCACAGCAACACCAGATGCTACTGTGGGAATAAATCATATAAAACGGGCAAAGAGGGCTCAAGACTTACCTTGGCATACATCATCCACGACTTCATATCCAGGGCGGCATTGGCACTGGCCCACGGGAACCACCCACCCACCATCCACAGTGCAGTAAATGCGTGGTTGGTCCTCACTCTCAGCGTTTTCCACACATGCCCCAGCCACCTCCCGCAGGCCCTGGTTCTCGCCCCCTGCTACTGTCTGAGGAAATGATGCCAAGCTTTTCACAGTGGCAGGGCACATTTTGTAGTACACCCTGACCGAATAGATAGCCACACATGCCCCAATGTCCTGGAAGGCTAAATAAAAGCTTTTACGGGAGAGATTTTCCACCACCCGTATCTCTGTGTTGATCCTCATATCTCCCACGCGAGAGATTTCATCAGGAGCGATGGTAGTCACTTTACGGAACTGACCTTTACGGAAGCTGGTGCCGATATCAGCATCAGCTTCGGAGGTGTACAGGTTGAAAGTTTCTTTGCAGGTTACTGAATCTGCTCCAAAAGAGTTGCAATCACGCACAAGAAAGCGTATCTCTACAAACACCCGAGTGGCAGCCGGGTGACGCTGGATAAAAGTAGTGCGCAGCCAGTTGTCCTGCTCTCGGGCCTCCACGTTGCAAATAAAGTAGTTATAAAGCAAGGTGCCATTAACAGCTTGTTGGCCAATCTCCCACTGCAACAAGATAAAAATACACAGAGGAACGTTCAAACCAAGATGGCTGAGAGTTAGTTAACAAGTAAGGATAAAACTAGCACATAATGATATCAATGAGTTTTAGGTACTGCTGAATACATCAGACCTTTTTAATGCATCATCTAGCAGAAGCACAGAAACTTTAGTAATTGGACTTGATGCAACACATTTTTTCAGAACTGGTGTTTGTGGGTTTTATCATCTGCACGTTGCCACCGTGCCATTAACTACAGACAAGGTGGGTTATTTTCCCAGTGTGTGGCTTCATAAAAAGCAGCCCATGCCAGGCAAGTGCAGAGCAAATGCTTCTATAAAAGCAGACTCCCTCACTTAACACATTTAAACATTTTAAGGGTCCCTTATATTCTCTTTAAATGCCAAGAAGCTCATTAAGAGTGCAATTAAGCTGCCATAAGGTCCAAACATGCTGACTTGTTGCCATGTAAAATTTTAAAGTCGCAGTCTTTTCAGAACTATAGCACAGGATATACATTCAATAACATTTCTGTTCTGAAGTACAGATCTACATTTCTCTTATAGCAAACATGCTTAGGTACAGTTAAAGAATAAAAGACATAATATTACCTGATTCCGAATATAAAGAAACATAGAAAAGATCATATGTGCTGAACTAACACTGGTGGTGCTGATAAAATGAATGTTTACAAGTTATACATAACTGGTACAGGTACAGCACTGTGTTCAACTTGGCAGCCCATATTTATCACCTTGCCTATTCATATTGTATCAGAATAGATGTAGAACAAATTATTAAACTATAGGTAACACAGAGGAACAGGTTATTTCATGAAACTTGGAAAAATCCATTAGCATATTTGCATCTAAAACTGCACATAGTTTATGGTATAAAGTTTTTAAGGTAAAAATGTTTCAACGATGATCCATTTTAATATGACACTTTATCACTGATGGTTATTGGAAACCTATTTAGCTATTAAAAATGTTAAGTTTGAAAGAATACATTTTCTTTCTTTTTTGTAGTCTTTTATTGCACAGAACTACACTGCTCACAAAAATAGAAGGATATTTTATTGCACATACACACACATATATATACAGATAGATAGATAGATAGATAGATAGATAGATAGATAGATAGGTGTGTGTGTGTGTGTGTGTGTGTGTGTGTGTGTGTGTGTGTGTGTGTGAATATGAAATATGTATATAATAAATATGTGTAATATAATATACTCCTGTTTTTGTGAGCAGTGTAGTTCTGTGCTATAAAAGACTGTACAAAAAAGAAAGAAACTGGTCACTAACTTTGGTCAACAGAGAACAAAACTAAGAAAACTGTTAAACCACGTTTCCAGAAGCGTCACATGTGCGCAGCTCTAAAGGTTAATGACACCCCTTAAGCTCGAAAACCACAGTTGGTGCAAATCGGCAGTAAAGCAGCAGCAGCCTAATTCCTCCTTTCGGGAGCAGTACAGACATGTCTGAGAGGATAGGAAATCAAACCCACGAATAGGAACCATTCAGTTATTAAACTAAGCTGTTATAAGTAGCCCATTTTAGCAGTAAGCTTATAGGTGCTATATTGTAATTATTACTCACCCCATTCTGATCCGGCCATGTCAGCCAGCCCAACTCTCCTCCGGACGCCACCATGTCCAACAGCACCTCTGTGTTATTTATCACATAAAAAAACACATCTAAATAAATCCATTTCAGACTTTAAAACTTCACTCCGATGATTTCATATTTCACACAACGACAACATGTTAAGCAACAGAAATATAGAATATAACCAAAACCTTTAGACCTAGTTTGTCGTTCTCGTTATAAAGTTGTCATAGATTCTATAGTAACCGTTCCGAGATTTTCTATTTGACCATTAGTTAAATTTTTAGTGAAGTATTTAGCCTTAAGCTTCTTTATTTCAAAGCTTCTTTTTTCAGTTTATAAATATAGGCAGCATTTTTTTTTCATAAGGGGGCACTCTATTTAAAACAAGGTACGTTTATAAGATTAGACACCCTGTCCATTTTAATTACACACTGACACGCGTATATTGCGCACTGCTTAAAAGTTTGGTTCAGTGAATGGTGGCGTTTAAAAAGGCACAACTTCTGCACGAAGACATCACGCAACGTGGGTGTGAAGTTCTAACAGGTAAATCTAGGTTGCCATGAGATCCGTAAATTACACTGTGCGTTATGTGCCGTGAAGAACTAGTTAGAGCTTGCTCAGAAGCCAGAGTGGTGAGACAGATCCATGTGAGCGAACTTGCAATTTAACATGTCAAAGTTCAAAGTATTTTTTAAAAAGTTTAATAAATCTCACTAACCTTCTTTGTTCTGAAGAGAAATAAATATGCAGTTCATAAGTAGAGTACCAAAGAGGACTGGCTTTATTCGAAGGAAATCCATTTTGTGTCCGGAGTCAGTAAAGCGTTATGAGCAGCTCCACGCTGAAACTAGCTCCTGCCAGCTCAATCTCATTCAGAAACACGCACTTCAACTAACTCCGCCCCCTGGAATGCTGAGTGCGTTTTTTATGAGAAGAAGGCGTGGTTATGGTGAGATTTGCCGCTCCCATTCTGTCAAACTTAACCTACCTGTAGCCTGTAATTAGCAACTTTAGCTTCTGGCCTATTGTAAGCATTCACACGAGAAAAAAAACGATATTATATCTATTGTATGTATTTACAGGACTTTAACATATTAGAGTAACTAAAATATTAGAATTGGTATGGAATTTGTTCCCCCTTTCAAGGGTTTTGACTGGATTTTTGAACGTAACTGTGAGGACAAGCACTGATGTTGCACAATAAGGCCTATAAATACAGTTCTAAGCAAAAGTCTTAGGCCACCATTAGATTTGTTGTTTGTGGTATAATGGCCATATCTGACATTTTAGATATGTCAAATACGGAAAGTTTCAATCTTATGAGTTAGGCGCTGGATAATATTATTTCCATTAATCTTTATGCCACTCTTTGTGAGCTTTAGCATATATCTTATCATTTTCACAATTTTCCCGTCTGAAAAAGTGGTTTCTTGGTTGCTACCCATCCCAAAAGGCTTTATCTACACACTTCCAATACTGCAATCCGTTAATGCTGCTCTCACTTGTTACATTTACTATTTATGTCTACTTTATATCTTATATTAAGACTTATCCTTATTGGTTGTAACTGGGATGGTGCGATCTAAATTTCGTTCCCCCTCATGTACCACATGTGATGAGATAGACAATAAAGCCTCCTTGAATCCTTATGTTTTACCCTACGTAGGTAGGACACCTGGGTCTACATGGCTATTAAGTTATACTCTATATAACATGTGGGTAACATATACAGGGTATTTATATAGAGCAGACATAGGGTCTACACCTTCACAACTGTTTCCCCCAATTATTATGTATCTACAGGATGGGTCTGCCACTCCATTCCCCAACACGTCTCTCACAAACCCCAATGATCCTCGCGCTCGCATTCGCCTGTATATTAATGCCTGCACCTCCTCGTTTGTGTGCTTACATTATTTCCCTGCTTCACCTTTTTTGTTGCAAAACTTCAACCTTATTTGCTCCAGATTCCGAGCGTTTCTTTCAAGCCTGGGTAAACTGTATGGATACTTGCCCTCTGTTCTGGTTTTGATTGCCTGTGCACTTGAATTTGACCTCCTTTGAACTGGACTAGCCTGTCTGATTGAAAACGCCTCTCTTCATGATCTTTATTTGTACCTCTATCTCTGTTCAGAAAGCTCCTGTGTGGTCTTGCGAACGACATTGTGTTTGGCTTTTTTTTATTTTGTGATACAATTTTATACCAGTTTAACCATAACAAATCCCAGAATTCCAGGACACATCTGATCTCTCGGATGAGTCCGGTACTCTTGCCTGCTGCCGAATTCGCCCTTTCATCCACCGTTTATGTAACCCTGGGTGGCATAATGTGGATTGTGTACATCCTTTTTAGCAGGTGTGAAGCAGCCCTTATGTGCTGAATTGTTAATCCTGTCTGGTCACAAGGATTGGTTCACAAATTTTCCGTAACATCCCACTCTGAAGCCAGCTGCAAGGTCAATCACGGCTCTACTGTATATTAATACACCCATTCAAATGCTTTCTATATGGTATCCATGGCAACAAGTGGTTCACAGAGACTTATATAAATGGAGGGATTTAAATGAATGAGTAGGACATATCCCTCGTTGCAGAGTAACAGTCACGTCCCTGCTGTGCTGCCCTACCCTGTCTGTATATGGGATCCTGTTAAGGGTGGATCTACATCTGGGACGTCCAAACACTAGGCACAAAATGGGAGAGGCTCTCAAATCGTTTACGCCTCGGGCGGTATAAAGGCAAAAATCGGATTTTGGCCAATGAACACTGGTGCAACTCTTTTCCCTGGGAACTGGAGTGCTGAAGCCTTTCCTGGGGGTCCATATAATGGTTTACCCCCTAGAGAGGGTACCACATTCACTCACTCAGTTTTGACATTAGGATGTTTGGATTTAGGAAAAAAAACAGAATACTACAAGAGCGTATACAGGTATCATATATACATTGTATAATAATTTTGTTCGCATATACATCCGTGGTAAGCATATTATCCTTATTATTAAGGTTATTAACCCACTTAACATATATATTACCTTGTGATATATATTAGTACAGCAGTTGTCATGAAAGCTGCTGGTGTAAAGTTTTATTAAATACAAAGTTTTACTAAACTCATGTGGCATCAGTGTGAGCAGACTTAATGCTGTGGAACATTCATGCCATAAATGTAGCAGGAAAGAAGTTTATTTAAACTGTCAAATAAAGGACAGTTTCTTATTTCAGAGCGGTGAGAGGGACAGAAAGGTAAGGGACAGAGCGGATACTTAGCAATGCGCTGCATTTACATTGCAAAGCGACTTACAATTCTCGCTAGATTATATCCAAGCAATTGTGGGTTAAGGGCCTTGCTCAGGGACCCAACTGTGGTAGCTTAGCAGAGGTGGGATTTAAACCCTGGACTTTCTGGTCTATAGTCAAGTGTAAAATATGGTATTCTGACAACATCCAGGTTGCCTGATGTTCAATTTGACAGAACTTTACCTCCACCAGGACAGTACAGTAAAGTACAGTACAGTAAAGAACTATAGGTAAGAAGCTGGGGGCAACCCATGCAGGCACTTTGAAGAAAATGTCACAGACTAGGAGTACATCCTGCACCAACATTTCATGTTGCACAACAGCGCCCCCTAATATTTAACAAATTTATTAAGCTTATCAGAATTGAGTTACGTTGTAGGGCAATTACTGAAGATGAATGGATGAATGCTGCTTTCCCTGAGCAGGCATTAAAGGGTGACTGGCAGCAGGAGCAATTTTACAGTTTCAATATTCCATTAAGTTCAAAGTAAATGTGTGAAAAATTCTCGCTAGCTGCACGGCAGCTCCCACTGAAGCGATGATTAGCCTTGTGACAAGCGACGGGCTGGAAACGGAACTCCTCTCGTTTTTTACGGTACTTTCAAGAGAAGGCGTCTTGGCAATCTAAATGCAAACAGGCAGGAGGAACGCTCTTAATTATACCTATGTGCCAAGTTGGACCTAAGCAAACGCTCGGAGAATAATCGCTATCTGTCAAGACTTACTAGAATCCATCCATTGTCTCTGCATGACCTCCTGTTTTTCTGCTTTTATTCCAGACTTTCCCTCATCATTCCATCAGGTGCTGCCAGATGCGCGCGATATAACGTCCAGGGCCGATAAGACGCCGGCGTTTAAAGCTGTTTGTTCCTGTTTTGTTTTGACGGAAATCTGAATTCGCACAGCGATCGTCCATCACGTTGGGCCTCAATGCCGCGTACGGCGCCAACGGAAAATCACACTCCATCTGCGCATTAGCATGACTCGTCGTTCACAACACGCCTCGTAACACAGGATGCGGTCCAGAAATCAGACTGCACAAGAATGGAACTTAAAAAAAAGAATCCTTTTTCTGAAAACAATTATATAGCAAACAATAATATTGCATATGAAACTCAGCTTTGGTTTTGGAAATCTCGAAATCAGCATTTTAGTGAAATATTTATTTAGCTCCTTTTTTAAGATGGTATTTTTTTAAATCAGATTATGGGATACTTATCTCAGCTATTTTTACATTTGGCAACTAGTTGCAGCTTTTTATTTGAAATATTTAACAGTTTCGCATGCGCCATTTAACGCCCGGGACTTAAGACTTATAATAGGGACAGAAAACTGTCTTATATAAATCTTATTCACGTCTGAATGGCAGAAATGACAGTGTTGTACAGTGTTTTAAATGTTTTCCTATTGTGATTTAATTAATCTTACATTTTAAAACGTAAATGGTACCTGTATTATTATTTCGTATGTTTATTTTATTACCTTTCAGAGGTTTAATTTATTTGTAGTTCTTTTATATCTAACGATGTTTTTATTTGATTTCAGTTTGCTTCACCAGTGATATTTAATTACTTTTCTTAGTGTTTTTAAATGTAATATTTATATATTACACACACACACACACACATATAATATGTATATTAAGTATATATTTTCAAATAATGCAGTACAAAAACAGTTTCTAATGTTGTCGTGTGGAGTCTAACTATAATAACCCTGTCACTAAATATGCACGTTTCTTAAAATTCAGAATTAATGAGGGGGTTAAAAAAGAAACAGATGAAGGCTGGAGTTGAAGTTGAACAAAAAGCGTACAGAGCAGGATGAAATGTGACCGAGAAGCAAAACTAAAGCGACGACACCTGCAGCGCTACTCAAGCTCATGAAGGAAATAAACTCATGAAATTCAAAGGATCGAATCAGTTAAAGCTGCCAGTTGTGTTTAAACCTGATACAAAGCAACAAGGTACACACACACACACAAACACACAAACACACAAAGGCGAGAGGTCGGGAGGCACCTGGCGAGTGGAAGACAGGTGGAGAAGGTGTGTTGCACACGATAGTTTCGGCGAGGAGGTTATTATAGGGGTTGTTAGTGTCGTGGGCTCGGAGGAGGGGGTTAGTTAGCAGATAGTTGCCCGTCATTCCTGCAGGGAGAAAACATGGAGAAGCACAAAGAAGGGAGGGAGGGGAAAAAAGAAAGAAGTGGGAGGAGAAAACAGAAGAATGGGTTAAAGATGTGTAATAACGCATGAACAACCACAACTTTACTGTTCAAACAGGATTAACGAAAGCTTCGTCACCAATGTATAATTATGTTACATTAGGCTACATTACATACGATGTAAATCAAAAAGAGCAAACGTGCATGAACCTGAGCCCCGGTCACACCCAAACACATGGATTTAGCTGTGTACCAATAACTAAGACTGTAATTTACCCCGAGAGTTCTCATAACACATGATGTGATTCATGCAAGTCCATATATGGTATTTTGTTTATTCTTCTCTCTACTTACCACAAAGGCGTTTGCAGAAGACTGGCTTGTAAAACAACGCGTCCCGTGAATTCTAATATAATATTAACGATGCACCCGTATCGTGATGTCATACCGAGTACAAGAAATAGCGTTTGGGTACCAAATGCCGGTACCGAGTACCGAAACGAATTTAATAACAATAAGCTTTTTTTAATGATTTAATTTCTTACTGTCTGACTAGAACAAAATAAAATACAGTCGAATTCGGTTAATAGGACCACCGGTTAATGGGACCAGCCACTTATTCGGACAAAATCCTAAAGTACCGAAACAAATCCTATTATATACGTGTAATGTTATTCGCTTATTTGGACCAA
>JAUZSU010145151.1:0-15129 GCA_034780255.1 Parotocinclus maculicauda | reverse complement strand
TATTTTTCCCTTAAAATGATACATTCTCTCAGTTTAAACTTTTGATCTGTGATTTGTGTTCTATTCTGAATAAAATACTAGATGTTGGCACCTCCACATCATTGCATTCAGTTTTTATTCACAATTTGTTTAGTGTCCCAACTTTTTTTAAATCCGGTTTGTATGTAACTGTTAACATATCTGGTGCAGTGTATTTTCTACTCTTAGACTCAACTTTGAAATGTTGAAATAGCTGTTGCGTATTTGTGTTCTACAGATACCCCATTGACCATTATAACTCCAAAAAGTTGTGTAAATAGTTATATTAAAAACCTATGAGAATTACTTTAGTTGTAAAGTAGTTAACAATAATAAGTTTGTTGTATGTGTTGTGCCATCTGTCAGGCTTTTGACAACATTGACAAAATGCACTACGCTATATGCTTTTTACCATACCTATGATTTGGAGAGAAGCCAAAAATCATGCTTCAAGTTGGTTAGTTTGCATGACAAATATAAATTACATAACCTCAACGTCCAAATATATGATTAAATATCATGACTTAATGTACCTCACAGTCAGAAATGTAACATGAGCGATGATAGAGGACAACATAACTAACTTTTTAAAATATACAGTGAGTAAATATTTGATAAACTGCCAAGTTGCAAGTTTTCCCACCTACAAATAATGGAGAGGTCTATAATTTTTAACTGTGAGAGACTGAATTAAAAGAAAATCTAGAAACTTACATTGTATGTTTTTTAAATAATTAATTTGCATTTTATTGCATGAAATAAGTATTTGATCACCTTCCAACCAGGACGAGGTCTGGCTCTCACAGACCTGTTAGTCTGTTAGTGTTTCTTTAAGAAACTCTCCTATTTTGCACTCTTTACCTCTATTAATTGCACTTGTTTGAACTCGTTACCTGTATAAAAGACACCTGTCCAGACATTCAATCAATCACACTCCATCCTCTCCACCATACCATTACCAAAGAGCAGTCTAATGCCACCAAGGACAAATCTGTAGACCTACACAAGGCTGGGATGGGTTATATGACAATAGGCAAGCAGCTTGGTGGGAAGGCAATAACTGTTGGCGCAATTATTAGAAAATGGTAGAAACACAAACTCACTGTACAGGATGACCTGGTCAATGACCTCAGGAGAGCTGGGACTTTAGCTTCATCAAGAACCACAGGAAACATCTGACCTTTGTAACTGCAAACAAAGGTTTCTGTACCAAATATTAAGTTATATTTTTCCATTGTATCAAATACCTTAAAGCAATAAAATGCAAATTGGTTATGTAAAAATCATACAATGTGATCACATTTTGAAGTGTACATACAATAAAAATTACAGACCTCTTCATTCTTTGTAGGTGGAAATCTACAAAATGTCACTGCATTAAATACTTATTTTCCCCACTGTAGAACTTTGTACATATTATGTGCAAGAACAGACTTTTTTTCTGAATATGTATTATTCTGGTGTGATAAAAATCATGCCTAATAGAAAAAATCTAAAAACAGACTGGAATTCAGTTTAAAAAATACTGTAAAGTCCACATATTTTAGTTTGTGGGACAAACTAAATACTTTTGTAATATTACAAAAACAAAGAAACAGAAATTGTTTTTAAAACTAAATAAATATCCAGAGAGAAAAGGTGACATTAAAATACAACAGATTTCACCAGGGTGGCAGAGCAGTTATGTTTAAGAAATCTTTTAATAATTCTTAAATCATTGTCTAAGAAGCTGGCATTCAAAACAACAAGGCTGCTCTAGATACGGTGGATTAAATATGATCCTTACACCTCTTATTCAGCAAGCTTTGATGCAAGTAACATTCTGACAAATTTCATTAAGCAGATATGTGTGAACAAGCATCTCAGTGACCCTCTAATACGTGTTATAATATTTATTTGACCAACTTAAAAGTTGTTTTCATAAAGTTTAGTCTAGCACAGAGTCATTGTGATTCAGAGGCCTTGCTAAGTAGCTTTTGGCAGTTTTGGGTCTTGAATGACAACCTTCCAGTCATTAATACACAAGTGATAAAGACATAATTTCAGCATTTTTATCACGAATGTATTACTTGTGATTGGAATTAAAGCAGTACCTTACATGTTAAACTGTACTTGTATGGAAATATTTGGTGTGTCAGTGCCATCTAGAGTAGTACAAGTGTAAAATCATTCCCGTATATCTATAGTATATACTAGAGATTACAGACTTGCCAAGCAGTAAAATAAATAAATAAATGTCGCTAATGCTAAGTCAATTAAAAAGCAGCCTTAAATCACTGTGATATTCTATATATACATTTTATTAGGAACGCTATACTAATACTGGGTAGGACCTTTCTTTGCCTCAATTCTTCCTAGCATTGATTCCACTAGATGATGGAAAAGTTCTTTTGGGGTTCTGCTTCATGTTCAGATTATTGAATTTTGCAGTTTGTGCAAATTTACTTTGTCCCAATGGTGTTTTGTTTGATTCCAATGCAGTGACTGTGAATAGTGATGTTTTTGTAACCAGTTGATGGCGTTTGCTTTGTGACATGGTGCACTGCCATATTGGAAATGGCCATTGCAAGATGGATAAGTTGTAGTTGCATCTTTGAAAGGATGCACATGGTCAGCATTTAAAAATCATTCAATGTGATTTTCTGGATTTCTTTTTAGATTCTGTATGTCACAGTTGAAGTGTACGTACGATAAAATATACAGACCTCTTCTTTTTTGTAGGTAAGAAAACTTGCAAAACCAGCAGTGTAGCAAATACTTATTTTCCTCACTGTACAATACCACATTATATGCCTATATAGCATTTTGGCAATCGTGACACAATCAAAATGACAAATTTCAGATTTTCCTCCATTCTGAGGGTTGATATTAATATTACTTAAAGCTGCTAGTCTGCATCTGCATGCATTATGTATTGTGCTGCTGCCACATGGGTTGATTAGAAATTACATAACTGAGAAGGCATACAGGTGTTTTTAGCAAATTACTCGGTCAGTACAACACTCACTTTCACTCACTGGACAATTAACCCAGTTTATTATTATTATAAGTTAAATGCGTAACATAAAAATTCAAATTTTTCCCTTGGACCACGTTTGTCATTTTGTCAGCAGTACAGAGTGCTAATGACCAGTAGTAAGTGAAGGAAGGTTGGTGTTCCTAGGTCCCTACTTTAGTACATCAAGGCATTGTAAGCTTTTAAAAACTTGATGTAAAAATACTTTTGAAGTTGAAATATGGAACTTGGAATCAATAAGAACTGGATTTATAAAACAGAATCGGAATCAACAGAATGCAAACCCTAGTTGAGCCACATTGAAGTTAAACAAATGTAAGATTCATCAGCAAGACACACCTGTTTTCCTACATACTTTGTTAGTACCGTTACCCCTATTGGTGGTACTTTGTTAGTACCCCTTTAATGGTCAAGACCTCCACAGGGTGCTGGTATGCGTGTGTTTTGCTGGTAGACACAGCGGTGCTACTAGTGTTTTAAACACTATGTTAACTCAGTGTCTACACATCTGCATTATTGCATTATGTTAGTCATCCTCTAATTCTTTATCAGTGTTCACAGGTGTTATGTCTGGTGTGTAAATACCCACAAAAGTTCTCTCTGGCAAATTTCAGACAGGCCTGGACATGTACTGGCTTAAGCAGTGGGACACGCCTGGCACTGCAGAATTTGAGTCCCTCTCGGCATAGTGTTACTGATGGTAGCCTTTGTTACTTTGGTCTCAGCTCTCTGCAGGTCATTCATCGGGTCCCTCCATGTAGTTCTGGGATTTTTGCTCACCATTCTCATGATCATTTTGATCACACAGGATGAGATCTTGCGTGCCTCAGATCGAGGGAGATTGTTAATGGTCTTGTATGTCTTCCATTTTCTTACAATTGGTCCCACTGGTTTAGGTCTACAATTTTTTTCCTGGTGTCCTTCAACAGCTCTTTGGTCTTGGCCATGGTTAGGTTTGGAGTCTGACTGTTTGAGACTGTAGACAGGTGCCTTTTATACAGATAACGAGGTCAAGCAGGTGCCATTCATACAGGTAACGAGTGGAGGACAGAAGAGCTTTTTAAAGAAAAATTGCAGGTCTAGGAGAGCCAGAAATCTTGCTTGTTTGTGGGTGACCAAATACTTATTTTCGACCATAATTTACAAATAAATGATTTAAAATGTCCTACAATGTGATTTCCTGGATTTCTTCTCATTTTGGCTCTCATATTTGAAGTGTACCTATGATGAAAATTACAGACCACTCTCATCTTTCTGAGTAGGAGAACTTGCACAATCAGGGGCTGACTAAATACTTTTTGCCCCACTGTATCTGCTTTAATGATCCATCACAGATCTGAAAATTACCTTTGCCAAGATCACTGACCCAGCCCCATAACATGATAGACCCTGGCTGTTGGACTTGAAGAAAGCTATACAAATTCCCAAGCACAGAGAACTCCATAGTTCTTAAATGGAAGATGTTTGTAACAACCAGGACCCTTTCTACAGCCGACAGCAGAGAAGAATCTCAGAAAATCTAAAAATCCAGGTGCCCTAACCTTGTGGCATCATACCCAAGAAGACTGGGTAGTCTGATAGTGCCGAGGAAAGGGATTGAATACTTATGTCAATGCAATATTAATGTTTAACTTTCAAATAAATTACCAGAAACCTCTCAAATTCTGTTTTAATTTGCCATAATGGGGTATTGTGTGCAGAATAGTGTGGAAAATGCAATTTATTCTATTTTAGCACACAAAGTGAAAGGGTGAAGACTTTCTAAATGCATTGTATCTATGAGTCTTGGTCTTTATCACCCAGCTCTAATATCTATATAAATCTTCATAAACCATCAAATTAAATCTTAAAACAAACAAAGGATAAAAATAAATAATATACACTTCCAGACATTTTCCAGTTCACAAAAACATTTAAGCCAATATGGAATCTGTGCAGCAGGATACATGCACTGCAAAACAATGCTAATAAATTCATGTCACCAAGGTAAGTGATCATTTTCATACACAGTAAATTATGGAAATATTGTGTGATCACAAAACAATTTTATTATTAATCTGATGAGTTCCAGTTCTATCTTGAATATCAGCAAAAAGGCAAAAAACACAACATATATAACTTTGTCAGTTCATTTATCAACCTGTAGCTGAGTATCTAAAGCATGTTGACAAAGGTGCATTACTGTAACGTTTGTTTATTCAAGAACATAAAATAAATGTACTGCATATGCTAAAAAACACATTAAATACCACAACAGTCATTGACCACAGTGAGGGAAAAACAGGAAGCACTTATCTTAAATGAAAAAAGTCACAGGAAATGTATATACACTGTATGGCCAAAAATGTGTAAAAAGAAGACAAATACCTTGTACAGTTAAAATGAAATTATGCCCTCCTTTATAACTATAAAATATTCTACATTTCTGGGAATTATTTCAAGATCAGGGTATTGTGCAGGCCAGTATTGTTGCTTCTGTACCAAACTTGGCTAAGCCTTTTCTTTTCACCTGTGTTTGTTTCAGGAGAAATAAGAAAGGGTATATCCTAAATTGTTACCACAAAATTGATAGTACAAACACTTCAAAATGTACCGAATACTGTATAACTAAGAAGCAAAACATCTGAAGATCACACCAGGACATTATTTCCCCTCCACCAAACTTTACAGTTGCCAATATGGTAGGTAACTGTAGCATTCTTCTGGTATCCACCAGTCTATCAAATCTAACTTCAGTAAACTTTACACTACTCATGCAAACAGTGTAGCATAGTCATGGAAATCCAAACCCTGAAGCTTTTGACAGTTTTTGTGTGGATTTCTATACTAGCATGAGGTGTTATACTCTAATGACTGCAAGCAAAGCAGTTGAATTGGGCATGCTTACTCTGCCATTCATGAACTTGAGTGGCATACCACTTTGTGGCTGAGCTGTGATTGCTCCTAGATGTTTTTCACTGATTATTTTTAGTCTAAACCTCTATTACAGCTCCATATGGAAAGTTTCTCTTTCCGTATTTGTCTTTGGAGATTATATAGGTGTTTGCTTGGTTTATTGCACCTGTTACCAATAGTTGTGGATGTAATAGCTGAATCCAACACTGTACGAATGCTTTGGCCATACAATGTATGCAGTCAGACCTGCTGCATTATGGCAGATCTGTTTTATGAAGTAAAAATAATTAAATGCTTACTATGTGCATATCAAATGTGATTGCACTAAGCAACAACTTTGTACATAACTGCACCAAACTATGAGACATAGAATGTGATCTTAACCTTTTTCATAAATATAAGCAATATTGTGCAAAAGAATCCTCCAAAATACTTATCAAATTATCTCTTTCTTCTTAAATATGTTACTGTTTATTATATAACAAGCGTGCAGTCTTTCAAATTCTTCATTTCTTTGGGGGACTATCAGACCTCTATCTGCATGGCATTTCTGTCAGTGCCTATAGAAAAGCCCTCTGCCAAAAAAAAAAAATAGGAATCATGATGTGAGTATCTGAAGTTCATAGGGTTATTGACACACCTTGATGTAGCCAAAATTGGAGAAACCAAACCCAAGCAGCCGGAGACATGCACTTTTTAATTTCCTAAATATTTATGGCATCAGTCAAAAGACTCCACACCTTCCAGATGGTCTGGTATGGGGAGGCCAGTTAGCACTGTGAGACATTTATTCCATACGTTGAAGACGGGGCACACAGGCTGGGTGAAGGTGACGTGAAAAGTGTGAAGGTGCTGAGAGCTCACAGCATCATAGAATGTCAGTGAGCCAGCATCATAGTCCAGGAGAACACCGACTCGTCTTAGATGTGGTGAGGGATCGATGGACATCTCTCTACTGTTGTGCCGTACCACCCAGGAATTGTTGCATCGGCACAGCACCCATGACAGGGGATTTTTCCCAATCCATTCATGCTTGGGTGCAGATTTGTAAGCAATGCCCACCGCATACCTAAGAAAAAAGGCACATATTAGTTATCAATTTAAAAGGCAATCAATGGCAGTTGCCATTCAGAAAATTGTTCAAATGGTAATTATAATTAGGTGTGTTTTATAATCCCTTCTGTACTTCTACATTGAATAAGCACTTTGGATGGACAGGTAAGCAATGTATTTAAAAATCATCATCCAAAAGAAAATCCACACCTTGCACAACTTAATTGATTACTAAGTAACGAGTCTCTTGAATACTTGAATACATGTATGTAGCTAAGAATGGGTGTACACCTGCACCATTTAACGTCCAGATGATTAACATCCAAGGTCATTATAGGAAAATAATACAATATAAATCTGTTCTGTACTGTGCAAAAGTTTTAGACCACCATTAGATTAGATATACCAATGTTTTAGCAATGATATAATGACCATATACAACATAATTATTTCTCGGGCTTTAATACAACCAGAAAATACAGGACCTGTGTAGGAAGTATAAAAAAAAAAACTGAAAACAAAAAAAAATCATCTTCTATAGGCTACAGTGGTATGTATGTAGTTTGCACTAAATACTTTCATACTGTGTATTAATTAATATAATTGTTAAATATAAAAACAATTTGCAAATTATCTACACTACTATGTGATTATGGTAATGGTCAATTATGGATGCTATGGTAATGGTTAATAAGGATAAGGATAATATAAATGCTGTTTGAATAAAATGCTTTGCCTATACAGCGTGGCATGTACTCCCTCGTATGATTGTAGGCTGTCTGAGAAGTTTTCCATTTAAAAAGTTGAGTTTATTCACTTTATTAGGTGCAGCTGATTAACTGCCTGTTAACACAAATATCCAACCAGCCGATCTGAAAATGTGTGTTTTGTTTGTGAAAATTTTCATTTAGTGACACATGGCTTTAGTCTCTTTTAAGCACTTCCACTGAATAAAACTCCCATTGCACTCCCAGTGAGTAAAAACCTGCCACCATGAGGGTATTTACAGTGGTATTGAAATATAAACAAAATAAGGTATAGCAGACGTCCATTAATAAGTAATGAACATAGCATTATTTAAACATTACACAGCTGTTTTTTGGCAACTTACCACGTGCTTCCTCCAATCAGAGCCTCCCAATAATGGCGGCCGCTGTCAATGTACACATTTCCCATGACACCATAGCTACTCTGACTGCTGAATCGCTCTTGACCGTGGCTCCTCTTCGAGGATATTTCGTCACGCTCCACTGTAAGGTTGTCATGAGACACTTTCAGCTTCCTGTGAGCAGACTTGGGGTCAAGCTTAAATGGCTGACCTGGGGAATCAAGAACATGATATTTAATAACATATCTCATACAGGGATGATGTGATGGATAAGGTAGGATGAGGGGGCAAATGAAATTGGTGGAAAACGATGTAAACTGACACTCAGCTAGAGAAAGATTTTATTCACACAAATAGTCCCCCCTAGAGTTTAGTGCGTGACAGCTGTCCTGACTGTGAGGAAATATGTGCAATTGTCTACAATATAAGAACTAATATGTTCTTTGGGATTAATATAACCAACAAACTCTTACTGAAATGAGAAATTAAGAAATGACATGAAGTTGATCAGACAAAAATCATGCAATACCTCAGGTTTATACTGTCTGCAATTAAATAATGTCAAAGAAAATGTAAGAAACACATGCAAATTAATAAAAATGTGTGCAAGCTCTTACTGTTGGTCTTCAGTGTTCCAGGCTCACTGTTGCGACTTCCTGCCTGATTGATGGCCTTGACAATGAATATGTACTTAGTTCCACTCTGCAGACCATGAACGGTGTAGTGGTTTTGCTTAATGTTGGGCACAATCATCCAGCTATCAGCAGAGTTGCAGAGACCTGGACAGGCAAGGGAGATATATTTTACACAATCTGAAACACAATCATTTTAAAGAATGCTAGCTCAGAATTTAAACTTAAATCAAAATGTATATACAGGTGTGTGCAGTTTAGAGTTCAGTCATTATCTGAATTTAGTAATGAAAGACTATGAACCATTTCATCAAAGTTTCTGAATACAAATGTGTCAACATCTGTGTAAGAAGATGCAGCAAACCGAAGAGAACTAATAGCTACTGATGGGTCGTACTGCGCCAAAGCTTTGGAGCGTGTGTCATGAAATCCAGGAAGTCTTTTATGAAGCACGTATCGACTATATTACCATTATGCACAAATTAAAAACTTATTATATTAAATAATTAATGGATAGCTGGAAGGATGGCTGAATGAACCCTACAAAATCATAGTAAGATGTTTCTATTCCTGCTATACATGGCAGCCAAGAGGCCATCACAAACAGTTCACATGACAATAATAGTTTTGACCAGCAGGGGAGTTTGTGTACAAATGGCACCTCGGGAAATTGACCTTTTTCCAACCAATTTGATGGAAAGCTTCAAGACTTCATGAGGTTTCATTAAGAACTATTAGCTACGGCCTCCACGAGAAAGACTAAATAATCCAAGCTTCCATTTTCTGTCTGGTCAGCCAAGAGGCTCAGCTCACTTGTTACATGTTGCCTGTAAGCAGTGATTAGCATTCCATGTTACCAAAGTTACCGCAAATCGAGCAAGACCTAGGGAATCTGACATCAATCAACCAATAGGAATGCTAAGAAACCATCATCTATGGACTGCCCCTTTATTATCATATAAGAAGATGGAAAAATGGAAATAAATAAATAGGGAAATAAATGAATGAGGAAATAAATAGGTATGAAAATAAAAAATACAAACACATTTAATAAACCAACATTTTAATTAATGCACGGTTTTCTATATTAATATATTTATTTTTATGTATATTTATATATTCAGTCATTTACAATGATTATTCTTTAGAGTTTTAATTAGCATGTTACTTTTCATTATTTACTTACACTTTTATTTATTTATTTATTTTTTGGCAGTTTTGGCAGGCTTGGTCCTCCATATCCTAGTTCATTGGCTAATCTGTATAAAGTTTTCTGTTACTGAACCATGCTTTATTTTCTGCTTTAAGAGTGTAGCTGTGCCTGTGTTCTGACATAATTATGACCATATTTCCTGAAAAAATGTCAATTTAAACTTTGGCAGAGAATCATAGCCTCTTCCCAGCCTCCTCTATTTTTATATCAGTCTCCCTGCTTGCCATGTATTGTTTTTGCAAAGTACAGCACTTAAAGCTACTTAATACATTATGGCATATTAACTACTGTACTGTAATATTATGCAAAGCAGTGTTCATAAAATTGTGTATGCTGTCAATTTATAGTGATATAAAAGGAACTTGTCTTACTTACTGACAATATTTGACTGGCCAGTAAAGATTGTGTACTGGAGCTCATATGAGACGACTGAGAACTCGTCATCAGATGTCCAGTGGACAGTAATGGTGTCGTATGAGGCCGTACACAGCTCCTCTCGAATACCTGGAGAACTTGGTGCTAAAAACAGAAAATGCAAATGTATCCTCAATTTTGTGGAACAATACTAGTAATTGTACCACTTGTACAACTTTAGTTAACATGGAATTGTGTTCATGTCAGTTGCTTATAATTAGATGAGAAACTGAACATGTACTAACTACATTTATTCATGAGTTGGTCCCAGCGGTGAAGGTTTCATTTCAACTTTGCCCGGGGACAACACACTGCTCACACCACCCAACCTAATGTAGCATATTAGTAGTGTTTAATATTAAATAAAGCATTTTACCCCTACAAACCATAAGGTATACATAATGCACCTAAAAAAGGAATAAAAATGTGCTTATGCCCAAGTTGATAAAGCATACAGCTAATTTATTTATAACCGCATAAATATTGGTAAATACATTAAATAATTATTTATAAGATATACTAAATAAATACACAATATAAGTCTATAATTAAAATATATTTACTGTAATTGTTTGAATTATTCTAAACTCTTTTGGCATGTAAAGTGTTGTTCATGCGGTATGACTGTATATCTGTTAAGTCTTCATATTATTATCCTAAATATGCTCCTTATTATGCTTTCTATACTTGTTCTCCATGGAGGTCTTTTTAATCTATGGTGCATAATGAAACATGGATGAGAATGCAGACCTTGAGGATTCTGTAAGGCAACTGAAATGTACCAAGGCTATAGCTAATTGCACAAACTGTGCCTGGTACCATCTACTAAAGGCTACATACTACATACTAAAGAGGAAAAAGTTTAGTAAATTTGGTATATTATACCTCAGGATGAAGTAAATTGAGTTTGTGAGAAACATTGATATGGCCA
The DNA here is from genome assembly GCA_034780255.1 of Parotocinclus maculicauda. Taxonomy (NCBI): domain Eukaryota; kingdom Metazoa; phylum Chordata; class Actinopteri; order Siluriformes; family Loricariidae; genus Parotocinclus; species Parotocinclus maculicauda. The sequence goes on along the minus strand of JAUZSU010145151.1, from coordinate 3,849 downwards.
GTATTCTATAGATTTTCAAAGTACCTTGTTGTGTTTAATTTCAGATGATGGTTAGCATTGTACTTGGTGAAATTGTGGGCATTCTCAATTTATTTAACTTTAGTTAAATGCGCTTGGCAGTGCCTATTGTTCTCCTTTCAAATCTGTTTGTTTAGGACTTGTGTGAAAGGTCATATTTATGCAGAAATATAGAACATTTTAAAGGGTTTACAAACTTTCAAGCACCATGACAGTTAAAGTTTGGGTGGTGTGGGGTTTAGGGTCGAGGGGATTTGTGCCCTGTGCTAAATAGGCATTCTGGTAAAACAAGTAGCCCGTTTCGACACTGTAGTGCCACATATGTAGTTTTTAGTTAGCAACAGGACATATACCCCATGAGACAGAATCCCTCTAAAAAGGGAATAGAAGGTTGTCTGGGTGGTAGGAGGAAAAAGGAACAATAAAGATAAGGGCATGTATATGACAAAAGAAAGATATTTATTTATTTATTTGCCACACTCTCAAGCTTATGATGTCATTATTTGCTTCCAGACAAAGATTTAGTTTTGTCAATTAGTTTAATAAATTAGTTAAGTCAATTTAGTTTTGTTGTAATTTCTTTATATTTATCTTGAAATGTGAAGTTGACAGATTCATTGTCCATTTTATCAGATAATTATGGTGGCGTTAGTGTGTTGTGTTGTTAAATGTCCATCCAGCAGCATCCAATGAGCACTGATAAAGGATTATAGGATGACTAACACAAACTCTGCAACAATAGATGAGCTACAGTCTACTGTGAAGCAAATGGTAGTATGGTAGATGTGTCTAATAAAGTGCAAAGTGAGCGAACACAGTGATTCAAATCTCCAGCAGAAGTGCTATGTCTGATCCAGTCGCACCAACAAAACACACTAACACACCATCCACAAAATCAGTGCCACTGCAGTGCGGAGAATGAACCACCATCCTAATAGGACCTGATCTGTTCTGAATCATTAGAGAAGTAAGAGTAAAAAGGACTAACAAAGCATGTAGAGAAACAGATGGACCACAGTTTGTAATCGTAGAAAGTGCTTCTATATGTTAAGTGGAATTAATAAATTTGTTAATGAGTGCAGAAACAAGTAGATGTACCTAATAAAGTGATCAGGGAATGTATATACCGTATATCGTATGCATTTATGATGCATGTCTAATTACCTGTGAGGTAATCCAGACTTTCTAGCATCTTCTTCTCTCTAGTAAAATCCAGGGCAAAGGTGTCAAATGTGTCCGTCAAATTAATTTCTGGTATCAGGACCTGAGAGGATGCTGTGGCCATCGAGACTCTAAAACAGCAGTAGGATTAATTGACCTGGTATCATACATATACTGTATATTTAATACTCTGAAATATTAATTAATGTTAGTATACTACTTTGTAGTCTAAATTTAAGATTATAGATCTATGTTCTCACCGCTCTGAGATGCTCTTGGCACTCTGGAGGAAGCGAGCATGGTCAGTCTCTTTCAGGGTGTGGTCCGCTTGAGTTATGAGAGCAGAGGATCGTTCTATGCACTGCTTACAGTTTGCAATTTGCTGTGCTAGTTTATGCAGTCGAACAGTCTGAGAACAGAAAATGTTACAGTATTAGCAGGTAACACAAGATTTAGCATAGCTTTAACACGCTTTTGTAGATTTATATGATTGGATTGTGTAGCTGTTTTGCATTGGTATAAGGTATATTTGGTTATAGGATTATTATATTAATAAATGTCTTGGGAAATAAGTGGACATCTGTCAATAATCATATAGAAAGTTCATTTAGTGACACCATATGTGCCAGAATTAAGTTACTTTATACCGTGATTTACATGTAGGTCAAAGAGATTTAGAGGGATTTAGGTCATAGCAAGACACACTGTAGAGCCATTTACATTTACATTGTAGAGCTGTGACGCAGGCTTTTGCTTTTTGCCATTGTGTATTTACCCACGTTGGTCATATATATTTGAATTAAGCAGTAGTGTTATGTAGTGAACCTACCTTTCCTTCTTTGATTTTGGCCCCTATTATCTGTCTCCTCTCTTGAACTATGTTAATCAAGAGGTCGCACTCCTCCATTAGCTTGCCCTCCTGTCGGGAGGCATTCACCTGAGAAAAAACACACCACAGAAATGCATTCTGATTAAAAAGTAAACATCCCATATGCAAAAAACCCACAATATGCTTTTTCATACCAGAAATGTATATACCCACCACCATCAAATATAAATACATAAGCAGTTAATTTGGCTTCTTTAACGTCACTGTCGGCATCAGTGGCCATTTCAGCAACACACACACAGAGGATTATATCTATGCACAAGGTTATCTCATGACTAGCCATATATATATAAATATATATATATATATATATATATATATATTGGCTTGCGAAAGTATTCAGCCATAATAATAATAATAATAATAATAATAATAATAATAATATAGTAATTATTATTATTACTACTACTACTACTTGTACGATTACTGTTATACTATACATACATTTATTTTAGGAACATATATAATGTAAAGCTGTTTTAGAAATCCATATATGTATGTTTGATTAAAAAATATAGTTATATACTTGATTATAAAAATGAGCAACATTTATTTTGTAAATATACTCTGTGATGGTTTGTCCTCATGTAAACGTATTCCATCTTCTTTATCGCTTAGTAGAATTGTTTTGTTCATGCACCACTCCAAATAACTCACTGTCCAAAAGCATGTAGCACTTAAGCCATGCAGACCTCACTTCACATGACCTACTTCAGGGCTTCATGGTGTGTAAAAAAAGATGAAGTATAATGTGAAAGAAAGAATTGTTTAAAGTTTGTGAGACCTTGTGAGAGATGTAGTGGCTTCTCTCATAGACACACGTAGACTTTTTTTTGCTGTGTGAAATAGGCTTATTCATTCACCCTTCAGTTCTTTCAGCACAGTAATTGGGTTCCTTGACCTTTGAGCACTGCTCTTAACAATCTCACTGTAGGGAGAGTGTCTTTTTTGCTGAGTTGTGGTAATGTTTTACAATGTCTGTCAATGATACTGTCTGGCTGTCACTTATGTGTTCACTATTAATGAGAGAAACTTTAAATGAGTCAGAAGGGAAGTTAAATGATTTGTTAATAATTAAATACAGCTGTGGTGTTGTTTGAAATTAAGAGAACGGTCCTATAAAACAATGGAAATTAAAGAAGCGCTTTATTTTTCATACTGACATCCAGTCCAAATGACTTTTCTAAAATACATCCATTGTAGTTTTGGGAATGGCTTTCACTTGCCTGCTAGATGCCCCACAGTGTGCCAAAAACACACTTTATATTACAAGACAACATCTGCATGTAAAACTTGAGATTCATGCATTTATGCATAAATTACAGCACCACAGAGGTTGGTAAATAACAGAAGGTAATTCTGACTCAAAGTTTTTAATTTGACCTGTAAATTACCCAAGGTGATCAATTTACCCCCTATAAATGTATATTCACCCAGACAAGTCTTGTGAGTATTATGTAGTTCTATTAGTGTAAAGATATTGGCTCTTCTGTGACACTGTCCAGGCTGTTGTTAACTATTCAGTAGTTGATGGCTTCGGGAAAGAAGCTGTCCTTAAAACTATTTGTGTGCCTACATGTATATGTGTGCCTCGATACTTGTCTTGATACTTGATACACTACTTAATACTGATATATAATATATGATATTAATTATATATTAATATTCTCTCTCTCTCTCTCTCTCTCTCTCTCTCTCTCTCTGTCTCTCTCTCTCTGTCTGTCTCTCTCTCTCTCTCTCTCTCTCTCTCTCTCTCTCTCTCTCTCTCTCTCTCTCTCTCT